>CAIGRB010126959.1:0-16674 GCA_903798255.1 Fraxinus quadrangulata | reverse complement strand
CTGTGTTGTCCATATATTAGCTTCATCTGAACCCTCAAACCCAAAGGCGCTATTTTGAATTTGAATTAAGGATCAGGATAAATCTGTGCATTTCAGCACGCTTAGAGGCGCATCTCATCAAAAAACGTAACGAGATGCCATCATTACCATTAAATGCCTCAGTGAATGCGTGCATTGAAATCAAGCGACGTCTTAGCTGTTGTCTCTTGGAAAACACGTGACCTTTCAAATTATTACCATGTGTCCCATCAATGTCTTGTCACATCAGAGGCATAGCTTCGAATCTAACTTTTCACTTGCAAAGGCTTTGTCCCTTAAACATGGGCCCTACAACTGTGCTTCTCTTAATAAAAGAGGCTTCATCCTTGAAACATGAGACTTTCATCTTTGCAACTATATTTCCTCTAAGTATTGGGGACCTCACCTCCATAGCAACGCTTCGGCCATGCGAACATGCTTCACCCGCACGTTAGGCCTTCGTCCCTACAATTGCTTTCCTCCTATGCAATGTAACTTTGCTTTAGTACTCATTGCCTAGGCACACAGACCTTATCATCAATCAAAGCCCATGCCTTATATAAATATACATGCTTGGACTCGAGGGACTATTTTGTTACGCTTCGTCACGACAAGTCACCTACTCACTTTGTCCTAAAGTCACCTCGGAATTATTATGATTGAAATACTCCACCACTTATCGTCTTCACTTCTCTAATTACGATTACTAGGTATTAGGCATCGGTTGCCACATCCCTTAATCAAACTAAATTTTAGATGTAGCTCATAAGCCCTCTGTTCACATATAGCCCATGTTTGAGACCTTTTTTTTTTCTTGGAGAAATGTGTTTGGCATAGTGATTTTTTGAAGAATGCGTGGTTAAAAAATAAGGAAAATTTGAATTTACGTGTAAAATTATTTTATAAAAAAATGAGTTTTGGAAAAAGATAGAGGTCAAACATGAGCATATTATTCATCTCACGCTTCTATCAAAGTACACGCTTTATATAAATATTAAGTCGAGAGTACTATTGTTACTCTCGTCCGACGAGATAGTTCACCTGGCAGTCAACTAAGATATGTCACTTTGCTTAGCTATCCTAATAGAGGTTATCAAGTTAAGAAGTCAAAGTGGATTAAGCATCTCAACCGAAGTGTCATGCTAGAGATCGAATCTCTATTTACGAAGCAAGGTGTCACGAGTTGTTGCAATACATATTCGAAGCGATGAGCCCTTGTTTCACAAGACATTTTCCATAATACTGCTTCATCCTAGAGATATTCCGTACATCTAATTGATTGCTAGTTCTGCAGTAGAAGCACCTTACTCAACTTTCCAGTCTACTTTTAAGTAACATGCCTAGAACATAAGGTGGTCACCTTTTAGTTCATTTAAAGTCGCCTCTGATATAGGACAGGGAATGTCATGCCTATGAGGTTGACCCATAATCCATTAGGATGATGACATGTCTCACATATCTAACAGTAATCACCTATTTCCTTTCACAGTAAAGCTCATATTTGGTTCTATTCGAATGTAATGCAATTTTACACCTTCAACAGTAACATTGCTTAGTATTATTTCTTCAACTCGGCTTCATACACACTGTGGTTCTCGTTCATTATCCTTTTCACACCCAAATATTAATTGACTGACTTGATTATCGGAGATGTAGTCGCCTTCCCCATCGTCAGAGAAGGTCACGTACACTTGACGTTTGTCCAAGTGTGAAGGAATATGACGCTTGGATTGCCGTGTAACCGAAATCTGTTGGTCACGCATTCTTGTCCATTTTCGAGGTCAACATTATCCTTCATTAAATTGGCATGCTATTCAGAAGATGTATTCACATTTTGGAATTATTTATTATTTATCAACTTTATGATTCCTTTTAATTTAATAAGCATGTATGGTACATCATGGGCTGTTCTTGTTCCATGTTTCTTTTCATGACATCTGTACGCCTCGAGTTGCATATTCCTTTCATCAAGCCTTGGGGAAAATTTTATTTTCTCTAACTAAGGCAATTGTTGGAGATTTCTTACAATGTTTGTTTTGAAATACTGATTTTAAATGCTTAAATATCTCTAGGAGAAAAGAATACGGAACCCTTTAGTATCTTACGTTATTTCTAGTTACAAGGTGGGTTTGGCTGAGTGACAATATCTTAGTGAAAGATGATAAATTTATAACAAGTTATGGTGAACTGTAATAAAATCTAAAGTGATGATTAAAACCTGATGAAAGAGGTCTAGGACTTCTCTATGTTGAGCTTAAAACTTTTCTAAAATTGTTTGGCTACTTTATACACATCATGTATGATAGACCTTCATTATGTAAAATTGCATCCTAGAAAAGAGGTCTGAAACTTCTGTAGTAAGTCAATGAGCAATGGAACTTGAGGTATCATTGTATAGGTCCTTCAAATTCTCTTTTCTACAGTAAGGACCACTATGCACCTTGTTTTAGAGAACTGCAAAAGAAAGCCTATAATGGCCTGACTTCGGTTTCCAAATTTAGCTTCATTTTTTTTTTTGGGTTGGGCAGTTCGATCTATGATTTATCATTCATGAACGTTGATAAGATCCAGCCATTTAGCAGAACCAAGAATAAGATTTCTAACCCTGCCTTTCCCCCCTCGGGACAATGTTGAAACCTGCTTAATGTAAATATTACAAAGTTTTAATTATCTATATTTTCAACACTGTTCAACATTTAAATGACTCGACGGTACTGAGTCTTAGTGACTATGCCCATAATGGTGTAAATAGCTCCATCTGACAAGGAACAATTAAAACTGATATGGCAAATACTAGGAATGTGATGTAGGTGATAAAGCACTAGAAAAATATCAAGAAAAAGTTAAAGACAATGAAATTCTTAAGAGAGAACATTGGTTTAACCTGACAATGTATTTCCCTCCTTGGGGTGCCTAGTACATTGGTGTGTTATGTATCTGTTGATCAACAAACTCTCCATCTTAATGTAAATCATGGCTTTCTCTAACAGTGAAATTCAATGTCTGCAGAGGTTGGGCGGATTGGTATAGGTATCTGCCATGACATTAGATTTCCGGAACTGGCAGTGCTCTATGCAGCTAGAGGTTTGTTTGCATGCTAGAGTTTATTCTTTCAACTTTTTTGTCACATAAGTTACAGACATTCTCTGAATTGCTCATAGCAATTGCTTGGTCTTTACTTGGCAACTGATTAACGTATTATGATGAAATCATTTTTGGCTGTCTGGGCTTACAATCCCCATATTCATATATCTAATCCATGAGAAGATACCTTTTTGCAATATCTCCAGCTGTTGTCTACCAATTAGAATTAATATAAGCATCTTTTTGGGAAAGTAGTGAGGTGATTTTAGTTTGACAAAAAGAGATATTAATCATCCCCCAGTGTATACCGCTCTTCTGGAAGTCCCTTGTCCTCTTCTGAGTTCTTCTACAGGGTAATCAATTTGTATAGTAAACATGGCATTGCAAATAGATGTACTACCTAAATTATCTTTCTGAAGTTGCTAGGTCAATATTTGTACTTGGTAAATTATGTTTGGCATTAATTGATTATATCATCAGAAGGTTCTTTGTGCTTGTCCGTTATAACCTCCCAGAAACAAAATCTCTCGTGGGAAGCAGTCAGCCACCACATGCCATCCACACTCAAAACCTGGCATTCGTGCAAATGGATTTAGAGTTTATACTTTGTGCGGATTATGCATATGGCCGAATTTCTTTAGTAGTGTCTCAATTTTATTATCTTCATGTTTCTGTTAACAATGTTTGTTTCTATACCTTAGACATGATAGACTACTTGGAATAACACATACTATCTCTATCTCCAATCCACCCTCCACCCTTCAAACCGAGATTGAAATCATGCTCTCAATTGCTCATAATTTTCTTGCCCTTGTGGTTGATTTCCTGTTACTGTCTACTTAGTGATGGTAAAATATTTGTTTTAGGGGCTCACTTGCTCTGCTATCCTGGGGCATTCAACATGACTACTGGACCATTTCTTTGGGAGTTACTGCAAAGCAAGGTAATTATGCAATGTAATTAGTGTTGGATATTTGTAGTATTCTTACAATTCTACATACAGGCTTTGATGAGTCCTTTGTCTTGTCTTCTACATGAAATTGACAACACGATATTGGCTTGTCCAGTGGCCCAGTTTATTATGTCCAAGCAATGTGCTTGACACTTAAAAGTCCAGATTATGAACTAGACAGAACACCCAGTCCTTCTAACCTCACCAATTAAAATAAGAATCTGCCTCTAGTTCACTAACTCATTTGAAATTAATTCCTTTATGTGTAAATAAATCTTGTAATTTTTGTTTTTCATCAAAAGATAATTATACAACTTTTTGTATGCGTGTCTGTAACTCTCTAAGCACCCTTTTGGCTTTCCGTTTAGCTAACTTGTACTTCTCAAAGCCTCCATAATTAAGCGCTTTCTGAACCCCAAGGTTAAAGGCGTTCACACAAGTGCTTAGGTGTAAGAATATTCTTATATATATTCATATATGTGTATGAGACTACGGCACATATTTGTTTTTACATTACTGCTTGCTGGTTTGTAGTCATTTTCCTTTTTTTCTAATATGTAGGGATAAAAATGATCAAAGATGTTATTGGCTTTGTTGAGTGTTAAACGGATGAAGGTTGCTGTGATGATAAGTTGGGTTGAATTCCAATTCAAATTGCCTGACAATGATTTATGTTTGGGTTTGAGCAAACAGATGATGGTGAACTGTTCCAGCTCAGCTTGTTGAGAACCCAAACCCTCTACCCACCAGTCAAACTGAAAACTAATGTTTAATCCATTAACTTGTATGAAATGGTTGTCCTAAAAGTTTCTCATCTGCCCATATTATAGTGAACCTACCGAACTCAGACCAATGCCCATGGCCATTGGGATTAAGTTTGGGTGGGTGGCTTTTTTAGAGAATAGGGATAGAATTCATACATATGGTAGCATCATTTGATGTTATTTTGTCGTCATTTCTGTTTCTCATTCTATCATATATCATCTGATGCCCTTCACTCTTGTATGCAGGGCTGTGGACAATCAGGTATCTCTAAAAATACCTATTGTTTCATCTCCCTTCTTATTGAAGGATGCCTAAATTTGCTTCCAATCTGTTGTTGTCAGTTGATTGCTTAGGAAAATCTTTGTTCAGCTGGTTTCTTGGATGGATAACTGATGAATCCTTTTGTGAAATAAAGTATTTTCGACTTTCAAATGGTTAGTCATTTAGTCTCGTAAAAACCTAACTTGCGCCTTTGTGTATGTGTGCATTTGTCTGGAAATCAATTGATTGAAACTTCAAAATATTCTTGACATTTTATGATGTTAAGAGGAAGAAGGGGAAAACATTTTATTCCGCTTTTATTGATTAACTTAGTTTCTTGTCAGTTAGTTCAACATTCCCATAACTCCTTGTATCTTTGAAATCTAATTGAGATATTCTCTTCGTCAACAACTAGGTTTATATTGTATCAGTATTATGGTGTTTGGATGCTCTTTGTTGAGGAAAATATGGTGTAGAAACTGAAAAGTGCCATGTACCAAAATGAAGACCATTGCATGATTTGGGAGAGAAAATGAAACAAAACAAAAATTCTCAGAACTCCTTTTTTACTATATACTGCTCATCAGTAAGAAAATTATAATTGTAAAATTAAATTTAAACTAGATTGAACTTTCTGATTGGTACAATAAGCTGCTTATTAGTTTGTGAACACGTAATTTATGGTTCCTCTTGGGATTAATTTGAGTTGTTTCATCGTTACAATTGATTTGACAGTTATATGTAGCAAGCTGTTCACCTGCTTGAGATGTCGGAGCTGGATACGTCGCTTGGGGTCATTCAACACTTGTAGGACTGGTGAGTTAATGCACTTATAGCATGTTTGGCGTAGTATTAAACTGGATTGAACATGCATATTATAAGTTTTTAATTTTTTTCTTTTTCCTTCTCTAATTTTATCTGGTACTTGTACATTTCACCCTACCAAACAAGCCATTAAAATTGAACCAAAATTAAGGAGGGGCAAAGGGGGTGTGGTCAATAACAACAACTATCTAAGCCTTATTCTCTGCTAGTTTCAGGTTTTACATGAATTATTCAATGCCATTCTGCTATATTCATTTTAGACCTACTAGAGATCTAAAGCATAGGAAGACAAAAGTNTGAAATAAAGTATTTTCGACTTTCAAATGGTTAGTCATTTAGTCTCGTAAAAACCTAACTTGCGTCTTTGTGTATGTGTGCATTTGTCTGGAAATCAATTGATTGAAACTTCAAAATATTCTTGACATTTTATGATGTTAAGAGGAAGAAGGGGAAAACATTTTATTCCGCTTTTATTGATTAACTTAGTTTCTAGTCAGTTAGTTCAACATTCCCGTAACTCCTTGTACCTTTGAAATCTAATTGAGATATTCTCTTCGTCAACAACTAGGTTTATATTGTATCAGTATTATGGTGTTTGGGTGCTCTTTGTTGAGGAAAATATGGTGTAGAAACTGAAAAGTGCCATGTACCAAAATGAAGACCATTGCATGATTTGGGAGAGAAAATGAAACAAAACAAAAATTCTCAGAACTCCTTTTTTACTATATTCTGCTCATCAGTATGAAATTTAAACTAGATTGAACTTTCTGATTGGTACCATCAGCTGCTTATTAGTTTGTGAACACGTAATTTATGGTTCCTCTTGGGATTAATTTGAGTTGTTTCATCGTTACAATTGATTTGACAGTTATATGTAGCAAGCTGTTCACCTGCTTGAGATGTCGGAGCTGGATACGTCGCTTGGGGTCATTCAACACTTGTAGGACTGGTGAGTTAATGCACTTATAGCATGTTTGGCGTAGTATTAAACTGGATTGAACATGCATATTATAAGTTTTTAATTTTTTTCTTTTTCCTTCTCTAATTTTATCTGGTACTTGTACATTTCACCCTACCAAACAAGCCATTAAAATTGAACCAAAATTAAGGAGGGGCAAAGGGGGTGTGGTCAATAACAACAACTATCTAAGCCTTATTCTCTGCTAGTTTCAGGTTTTACATGAATTATTCAATGCCATTCTGCTATATTCATTTTAGACCTACTAGAGATCTAAAGCATAGGAAGACAAAAGTAACAAAATACTTGAGCAGAATTTAGAAATATGATAGATGCATGCATAACTTAACAGCAAAATCAGTTATCTGGAGCTAGTTCACTTTCCACATCGGACAATATCATTGAATATGATCGACTTTTTAATTGGGATTTTTTTAATGAGGTGAGGATAGCACTATTATAAATTGATATAGGACCCCGTTTGACATAGCTTTTGTTTTTGCTTTTACTTCTTGTAGAAGAGTTTTTGGAGGAAGTTACCTTAATTTTTGTTTGAAAACTAATTTTTAGAAGCACTCCCTATTCCGAAAGTGCTTTTAGAGGAAGCCACATTAAACTAAATTTCTTTATAAAATCTTTTAACTACCTAAAGCACTCTCACAAAATTAGTCAAAGTAGTCCAAAAGCAACTTTTGGATCTCAAAGACTTCTTTTGACTTTTCAAAAATCATGTCAAACGGGGCCCGTAGTCAAGAACATATGATAGAATAAAATGGTACACAGTCTGTCCAATGAACCGTTGTCGAAGAAAAAACAGCAAAATCAGCAAAATTGTGAGCTACTCTATTCTTATGGGTATTTATTTGGGCAGTTTGGAAAAGTGCTCGCCACCACTGAAGACGGTGAGGCAATAATCATATCAGATATTTACTACTCACAAATTGAGCTCATGAGGTGAAACGCCTTAAAGAACCACATGTTCTGTATCTTGTTTGCAAACTGTACAATCTCTCTCAGTTTGTTGTTTTCTCACTTTTTATATCTCATTCTCAAAGTTATTTTGTATGTTCAGAAAAAACCTCCCACTAGAGAAGCAAAGACGAGGCGATGTTTACCAGTTGGTAGATGTTCAGAGATTTAATTCTCAATGAATGAATCGAATAAAACTTGAAGAATTCGATTAGATGTTATGCTTGAAAGTTGTAACATTCCGTGGATGTCGTGTAAGAATATTTGTATACCGTATTCGTATCTGAAAAGGTTTACTTTTTTCCCATAATGGCAGATGGCACATCTACTGTTCTATTTCATCTCTTTCAGGTAGGGGATATTAAAAAAAAGATGTTTTTGTATACCGTATTCGTATCTGAAAAGGTTTACTATTTTCCCTGTGGCAGATGGCGCATCTACTGTACTATTTCATCTCTTGCAGGTAGGGGATATTAATAAAAAGATATATATATTTTTGGCAATTTGCATGTTAATAGACCATATACCATCACCATGGCTTTAAAAATTCGGAAGCTTTCAAGGGATACCCCAAGAATTAAAGATAAGAGATGTTTTTAACTCCCACTTGCATGCACATATACGTACAAGCAAATGTATGTATATGCATGTAAGTAGGAGCAGAAGGTACGAATGACAGTGCACATAGTCCGAAGCAACAGACAAGTATTCAAGAATTTGCTGTCATCCCATCAAATTGTGGCTTTTGTCCACAGAACAGCTCTCCTTGTGAAGAATGAAAAATTATTGAAAGCTTGAAACCCCACCCTACCCCTACACCCACCAAACCCAGATTTTTTATTTTATTTTATTTTTTTTTTTTTTGTGTAATAGTAAAATATTTTTCTTAATATAATTCATCAATTTGACAGACTAGCTGACTTCTGAATTTCAGCAAATGATGCTAGTTCGTGGGTTACTTTTTACCATTTCGTGTAATGGAGCGACAAGAACCTTAACTCGTTGACAAGTAACGATAAAATATAAGACAAAATAGTAGCATTTGGCTCAAAAGAAAGCTCTGGTAGAAGAATTCCAAGTTTTTAGCTGCACAATAGGGGTCACATTCTGCAACGTGAAACTGAAAGCCTTCATAGCCAACAATACTTGCATTGCCATTTTTAAGAAGACTAGTGATGGAGAACGGGCGTTGCACGTTGGATGTTAAAAATAAGTGTAACCAAATAAAGAATGAGGCTAAAAAATGTGACCTGCAAATTATATATACAAACTCGACCTACAAATAGAAGGTAGAACTTCCAAATAAAGAATGAGCCTAAAAAAAAAAAATCAAACAACACATTTTTTACCTTGCTCTCATAAAGAAAGCTGTAGAAAATATTAATTGCAAAAACAAATCCTTAGCAGCGCTAAGTAAATGGACAAAAGTTGAGGAAAATTATGTCAGTAAAAATATGCATACCTCTCTGAAGCAGTTGGCCCTTTGTCATCCAAATAAATTGATCTTGCAAAACCTTGCATGACCTGAATAAAAAGAACATAAAATAAGCTAAAATGTATAGATTTCCCATATATCATCAGATTGTAACAGTCATTTATGCAAAACTATCGAAAAGAACAACCAACATTTGCAATGTAAAAAGTATTGTAGTTCTAAACGAAGTCACAAATCAGTGAAAGACTGACATCACGTGTTGTAAGGATTGATGAATAACACCCTCTGAGCACTGGGCACAACATTGCATCATAGAACCCATTTCAACAATGTGCCATGTTGACAACCAATTTTCTCATACAAAGTCATCAAACCCGTCTGTAATTAACTACCTTAATATTGATAATAGCACGACAATTGAAAAGGAAATATCGAAATTTATCATAAGATAGCAATATAGTGTAATACTCCATTATGACATTTTTGAAAAGACAATTCGAAACTTAACTTAATACAATGTGAGTATTAAAAATTTTAAGAAGCAACATTTGTATCATTTTGCAGACTTTTCATGGATAAAAGAAAGATGAAAGTGTATGAAATATAAGTATTACCTATATATTGGACTTCACTATGTAGTCGTTATCAATATCAAATGAGGATAGAGTGTTGAATATTATCTGACTATTTTAATATAGTGAAAAGTTCTTTAATTATCAGTTGATGTTTTACTCATGAATAATCGCTCACACCAACTAATAAAGTAAAGAATCCATCTAATGTAAATGAATGTAGATATTTTCACTATGTGAGTTGCTCTAGCTTTCTCCTACATTTGAGGTTTAAAAAAAAAGGCAAAAAACAAATGCATTTATCCGTCTCCAAGAGGACATGAGAACATTCATCATCCCGGTAGCCTACATCACTCTACAACAATTTGAAGTTATCCTAGTCTTAACACACTAAATAATGTATGCATATAAAACCACACTGCTGAGTTTACTTGACAAAAATTCAAGTTATTTGTGAGGAAACAAAAACGTTTGACATCCCAAGACGTTTAATTGAGCTTTAGGAAAAAAAATGATTTTATCCCTTCCATGTTTTGGGTTAAGAAAAGAAACCTTCCAAATTTCATTTGCAAAATAGAATTATACGCTAACACCGAGCTTCCGAGTTTCAAGAAATTTACCATTGATGAATTTCCTTCAATAGAATTTATTAGTACTGCACGAGCACAAAAATGCATTAATTATTGCTAGAACATATAAACAAAGAATAAACTAAAGACCATTGAAACTTGACAATAAGGTTTGCACCATTTTACCAGCCATAGGACCAAGATTTGAAATACAAAAGGAACACAACTCCAGTGAAAGGAATAAATAAAACTTTTAAAAACTTCTATTACCTCCTGAAATTGTGTGATGAAGATGGTGCATCCATTTTTCATTTTAGCTTGTGTCTTCTCAAATTAGGGAATGAATCTAATAGCATGTTTGTGTTATAAGCTCACATAGATGGGATGAACCGATAAAGTCCAGAAAAATAAAAACTTAAATATCCAACGCGTAAGCACACGGTGTCTCTGTGTGTGCACACAGTGTCTCCGTGTGGCACGGAGATACGATCTGTGTCTTCCTTTTTTTTTAAAATATATCTAGTTGTGTATGTATATGTTTTTTACAGTCCTCAGATGACCAAAAAAAGGTCATACCGTGTATGAACGTATATATGAAAAAGTCATGTTTAGTTCTACGAAATGAAATTTTGCAAGACATCATTGCTTCATGATGTTTATCTTAGTCATGCTACTAATAATAATAAGCAGCAGCACCGAAAGTTCCTCAAAAACTGGATCATCCCAGGATTTTACCAATCATATGAATCAGCAAGAATGAATATCTTTACGATTTTACATTTACAAGAAGGTTGTATATGATACCTGAAGTTAAGGAACTGAGAAAAAAGTGAAACAGTCTATCTGGGATGCTAGGATTGATCATAGAGGCAATAAATAAAGGAAAAGTAATAGAACAGTAGATGACTTTCTTTTGAGGTAAATTCTATAATGACATTAAAACATCTAGAAAACAATTCCGAGCAGTAGGACTTAACATAAATTATTGATTAGATGGATAAATAACAATATAACTACATAATTAAAAGTGTGTGACTAACACTTGACCACTTAAGCCAAATGTGAATCCAGCCGTAAACATTAAACACTTCAATGAATATAAGTCATGTGCTAATAAATGTTAAGCTTGATATGCTGAAACATACACTACAGGTCGAACTCAGAATAAAACGAAAAGATAAGAAATTTATAAATGCACTACTAAGAACCCAATAGATAAACATAACCAATAAACCTAACACGTCCTTGCTTGCTAAAAAATGTCATAGCATCACAATTACTTCCCGAGTCATACCTATCTACAATCAACAAAAATTCCTTAACGATTTTTTTCGTCTTTCACAATCCTGTCAGAGTTCCAATGAACTTTTGTGCCCTGGCTAATTAGTGCATACATAAATAAAATCTTTTATTATAATTAATACAAAGTTCTCCATTGCTGTGAAGTTTATGACCTATTATATTCAACGGAATTTAATTAGCCTGAAAATGACAAAATCTATATTTACCACATATAGCACAAATCCACACCATGTGTAGTTTTTCCTCAACAATTTCATTCACGAATACATATCATAATTAGGAAGAGCAAAGTAAACATCTAATACATCTACCAGTTTGTTACCTCCTTCGCATTATGGTCACTGATTCGCTTCGTTCAACTTTCAGCCTCTCACTTCATTTAAAGTCGCTAACCGTAAATTATTTTCCCCAAGTATCAATTTCTTTCTTCTAAGTTCAATTATTTATTCGCAAAATATTAATTTATTGTAATACTAACATCCAAACTCAAGAAAAAGAGAAAAGAAAATTCCCTTCTTGAATCCGCTAATCAAAATTAAATTAATTCCACAGGAAATCCAGTCCCAATATAGAAAAATTTGGCAACTTAAAATTTCTAGACTAAAATTCTAGGAATATAACACAACATTTCCATCTAAGTTAATGTCTTTGCCCAAGGAAAAAAAGCTTGTATATTCACATAAAGGCACGTAAATAGATAATCATACAAAATCAAATACAAGTAAAAATTTCTGATAAACATCAAATTTGTATATTTATTTATACAACAACAAATGAAAGTCCATAGGTAGATCAAGAAACAGGAATGGCCATTCAAAATTCAACTAAACCAACAAATTCACAGAAAGGTTAATCAAGAATTAAAAATTAAAACGAATTAATGTCCATTTCAAAACCTTAAATCCCCAAACCAAAAATAAATTTAAAAGANAAAAAAAAAAAAAAAATTGTTGATTGCCTAATTGTTATTGAAAAAAAAAAAACCCGGATTTTTTTTTTTTTTACAATGCTACCAATAATATTTTTTTTAAACAACCATTTATTTTACTTCTTCAACAGAAAATTTCAGCACCTGTAGCCTTCCATGAGGAAAGAGACATTTCGACAGCAAAACATTCAAGAGTCACGAAGAGTACTAATTGCATGTTAATAATTGAGTGATAAAATCTGTTACCCTCTCCATCCAAAGGTTGAGTCAAAATAAAGAACAGTAATTATTAAAATCTGGGACACTGCTACATTTATCCAATTAGCAGTGCTCATATTTTCTTATGAACAAAAAGTATTTCAAGACAGTTCAACTGGTCAACTTTTATCACATCCCTTTTATATGTTGAACATGAATACCATATATAAAGCAATTGCAGTCTAATTTTGGAACAAATGCTACATCTTATACAAAGAATGGCTAGTAAGAAAATCCTTCTCTCTCACAATTTCTAAAATGCAATTCATCTTCCTCTTCTGGTTCATAATTTTGTAAAATCTTTATTCCATGTCCTCATTATTCTGAAAACATCTCCCCCTACTAGAAGAATTTGGATTTGGTAATTAAGACAATATAGCAAAATAAAAAATAGGTAGTGTGAGTACATTAGTAGATCTTACTTAAAAACCTCCGCTTCATTATCCTATACATGATAATTAGCTCTTATTTGCCAAACAACAGTTTACTACCACTGGAAATAAATAAATAAATCTTCGTACACGGAGACACCATGTCACCGTGCACTACAGAGACACGATCTGTGTCTCCGTGGTGCACGGAGACATGGGTCGTGTCTCCAATTTAATTTAATTTTATTTTTTAAAACACACCAACTCTATCTCTAACAAATTTTCAATTTTACATAACTAAAAACAAAAATTAGAGCTAAAAAAAAAAAAAAAATCACCAATTCCACCATTACAACCATCAACTAAATCATAGCTTGACACACGTAAATGATACAACAATGATGCAGAATTTCATAACTTCAACGCTAAAACTACCCCCAAACATAAGGAATAATGAAAAGAAGAAAAGATAGATATCTAAAAGTCAGAACTCAGAAGAATCCAACAAAACGTAGAAACGTTATTTAGTTGTTTTTAATTAAACAGGAGAATTGAAAAAACACATATAACAACAAAGAATCAAAGCAAATCCAAAGTCGAGCTTTCTGAGGAACATGTAATAAAAAGATCATTATAGGTAAACTCAATACTCCGACCACGAGCAAAAGCAATTGAACATTAATTCTTTACAGAATGTTACATTCAGGTTCAGCTATTGGTTGGTGCCAAAATTACAAAGATTTTACAAAACTTGACCTCTTGACAACCCGCACTATTGTTTTGCATTCTAAATTTCATTGTCTTTCAGAATCTTGTTCAACAAACTGAATAGAAGAGTTACAAAGAAAGAAAACTCAAGTGAGCACCCAATACATAAGGAATGCATAGAAACAAATACAATTTGATAAAAGAATATTTATAGCAAATAAAATAAAAAATCTACGTCTCTGTGCGCACGGAGACATTCTTCGTGGCACGGAGACATCCGTGCGCACGAAAATCACATGTTTCTGTGTGCACGAAGACATTCTCTGTGCCACGGAGACACGTGTCTCTGTAGGAGACACATTCTTTAGAAATCACATTACAGTATAACACATAGAAGATAATAAATAAGAAAACAGTATTACAGAAATTAAAAATCTGCACAAAAAAGAATTCAATACAAATTCACGAGAGTCTAACATAGTTTCTTCGAGAAATCATTTTCTTGAATTCAACGCACCGTATCTTCTCAACCATTCAGAAAAATTATATCGACACAAGAATTTGTAAAATGCAAAAACAAACCAATTTGGGTATGCTAAAGAAGAAGGGAAGAAGAAGAAGAAATGAGAATAAAGAGGTATGGTTGGTTCAGTGTAAAAATAGAGAAATAGTGGTAGATTTGTGGGGAAATGATGAAAGCGTGTGGGGGAGGGAAAAAAATTAAATTACGACGATGGAAAAAGGTGACACGTGGCAATTGGCATCAAGTGATAGCCACTTTTATAATGTAGTGAAAGTATGTTCCTCGTACAGGGACTGAGCACACATGTCATCCTCATTTAAGCTCTGAAGTCAGCATTCATGTGATGGTATGTTGTCCACGTGTCGGTGTGGTCCCCTATAGTTTTCCATGTGTACACACATTGTGGGTGGTCGGTACACATACAATCCTACTACACATGCTTGTCGACAAGTCCTATAATTCTAAACAATGAAACTCGTGTGTCATATACAACATTTCTTTTGAAATTATGGATTCGATAAATTACAAAACTAGTTTTAGAATTAATATTTGGTCCGAGATCTGATTTAACACTTAAAATTTCAAGTACATTGCGTTGCATTTAAAGTAAGTTCGCATGATATATCACGTTAAATAGGGTATCGATAAAAATAATATATGTGTGCGTACGCGCTTGCGTGATGCAAAATTAGTTAGTATCTAATAGCATTTTATTGGGCAATTCATGTATCATATTCTCATAATCAATGACCCCATCGAGGTGCCTAGAAAGTGATGGATCAACATCAAATGTGTATGCCAATATAAACAAATACGAAAGGGGAAACATGTGATCTTGCCAAGGATTATAGAGACATATACCTAGCAAACCATGCTTCTTAAGTTGGCCTTTGTGGATATGTTGGATTAATTAATTTAAGATATATCATTTAGTATCCTCAATTAATGATGATGGATGCTGCTTTACAATTGGTAAGGTTCAACTAATATAAAGTGAATGATACATGATTGATCGAGTCATTCCGTACTAGAAATAATACACAATTTGCTGAATTATTTTGAAATTATTTATTGATATCTTTTAGATCCATAAATTGGTCTCTAAACTTATAAGGAGGTTTCAATTTGTTCATATAACGTTGATTCATTCAAATTAGTTATATAATTCAGAGAACTATAAGGTTCTCTGGTTACATTTGTTGTAGGAAGTTTGTATCATGCACAATGGAGGTATAAGATCAATTTCATATTTTGTATTGATCTCTAACTTTAATTTATTCCATGTTAGTCACGAACTTTTAAATTTTAGTACATATTGGTCACTATATTACTGCCGATTTTAAAAAGTGATATTAAATTGGGCATGTGAAACTACCACACACGTTATGTCATTGTGGAAAATACTAACATGGTGACCAGCTTGAAACAAAATTTATAGTTGGGTGACTAAATTTAATGACCAACGTGGAATAGATCTTAAAATTGAATAATTACGAATATATAAAATTTAATAATCAAATTAAAACCGGGCTACAAGTTCAATGACCAATAAGATATTTTACCTAAGTAAGTTCAATTTTTTTTTTTTACACAAAATGCTCATTTAAGAAATTATTATAACTTTTGCAAAACTTATGCTTAGAAGAAGATAGTAACGCGTATTTGACATATCTATAATTATTAAATATTTTAGATCCAAAAATAACTATTCTTACCTTATTACCATCTATTACGGTACGGTTTATCAAAGTACGAAATAGGACAAATAACAAAATTTTAACATCTTTTTTTCTTGCTTATTCACATCTATTACGGTTTAATCCATTTTACGAAATATTCGATAAACATTGCATATTTCTATTGTTAGAAGACTAAAATAATAAAAATATGCATGACAGCAAATTCAACAAGAGTCAATTAATAAATAAAAATGAAATCTATCCTCTTAATAATTGAATATTATAACTACCCTCAGTGATAAACAATTCAGCTATGGACAATATTTCAAAGAATTCAGCTAGCTACAATTCATCTGTTCACATTTAACATTCCAAAGTCGTTACCTTTTTTTTTTTTTTTCAAAGGATATTTTTTTTTATTTATTATTTTTTTTTTGATACCCAGGTATCTCAGCTTACGCCAAACTATATCTTGGACCACCCATCACTGGCCCCTC
>CAIGRB010126937.1:18075-41196 GCA_903798255.1 Fraxinus quadrangulata | reverse complement strand
CGACCGAGCCGACGAGCCGCTTGGCTCGATTGCCACCTCTAGTCTATACATTGAGCCCTTGTTTGGTGCCCTTAAAATTTATAAAGCATAGTTCTTAATAGTACTTTTTTAAAGAACATGTGAAAAAAAAAATTTGAATTTACGTGTAGAATATTTTATTATGTAAATACGTGGTTAAAAATAAGAATGAAAAATAAATTAAAATAAAGTAAAAAGAATCAATCAGGGCCGAATTTGACATGTTCTATACATTAAGCCCCTGTTTGACACCCATTTTGGATATAAAAAAAATTTGAAATAGTGATTGATGGAATATTGTGTGGTTAAAAAGTAAGAAGAAATTTTGGGTTTATGCGTAATATTATTTTATTGATAGAATGTGTGATTGAAATAAAGAATGAGAAATAGAATGAGAAAAAAAAATGAGTTCAAAAAGGGGCTAAAGATGAATCAAAAACAATAATTTTGATAACATAACCGTTAATCCGTAATACCTAACGATCACTTTCCCGGATTTCAAAGCCCATTGTCAAATCCACTTCATAAACCCACGATTCCGATTTCCCGCTCTTTCGGCCTCTATTCAAAATTTTCGGACCTAACTCTTAAAACCCCGTAGATTATAAAGGAAGTAAAACCCTTCTACCACAAAAACTCCCAAAAAGGCAGAAACCCTCCCCCTCTCTCTCCAGAAAGCACACAGATCTACATTCTACACACGCAAAATTGCCACTTTGCCTTGTTCGACTGCCTTGACTTCTTAACATCAAGGAATCCCACCTCTTCCTCGAGCAGGTGGAGACAAGGAGGGTCAAAAACCTCTTGCAAAGTTTAACAAGCCAACTTTATCTTGGGAAATAAATCTTAATTTGTTGTGAAAACAGCTCTGTTCGATGCCGAGTAAGAGGAAAGCCACAACACTGCTCAAGGATGAGACGGCAGAGGGGACGAAGAGTGTCAAAAGACAAGCCTTGGGCATGATGGAGGGTTCGGAATCTGGATCTGGTTATGGATGCGGTTTGGATATGGATTTTGCTGAAGAAGAGGAAGTTAAGATAGTTTCGGAGAATGAGACTACGAATACATTGCCTGCTTTTGACAAGAACAAGAATCCGAGGAGTAAGAAACGGAAAGAGGAGGAAGGGGAGTGCCGGTTCATTGGCGATCCGGTTCCCAAGGAAGAAGCGGCCCAGCGCTGGCCTCACCGCTACCTGTCCAAGGTAACAAGCTTTATATTGTGTATATATTGCCTGTATTTATTTGGAAAAAAGTAGCCAAAATGCTTCTTTTTTGATTTCTTCGGATGTTTGGGTGCACTATTAGTTTACATGTAAGCTGAAGAGAGAAAAATTACTTGTCTACATACTTTTTCTCTCTTTATTTATAAGTTAATATTTTGAATTATGATAAATGTCTTTGGTTTATTCATATATTATATGAGGGTGATGGAGGATTATATTTTGTGAACTCAACTATGTGAAATGAAACTGCCGAATTATTCCAATACTAAAATAGTATATATTTAGGAAAGATCAATACTTCGTTAGTGCACAAGTTAGATAGTCAACTATAACAACTCATGTTAATGGTTGTAAATAAAATGAACATAAAAATTCGAACTAACAAATGATGCATATTACAGAAGGGGATCGAGGTAAGTGTTTGGCTCATTATTTTAAGACAATTCATTCTGCCTTGTTATCCAATGTTTCTCAACAATTATCTCTCAAGTTACACTGAGAAGTTCTCGTGGTAGCAACTCTACAGTTATGATGTAATCTCTATCTATGAAATGTACATATTATTATGATAATACAATGTTATTTAGGGAAAAATGCACAATGCTGAAAGTGGAAGGATTATTTTAACTATTAAAAAATTGTGTTCCAAAAGACATAATTATTATTTTTAAAATGTGTTATTTCGTTAGGACACGTCTATTTAAGACTATCTAACATAGAAAACCATCTCTAGGAACATTTAACCATTATGCAACATTTGTTATTCATCCAAAAAAAGAAATTAACAACCTACGACCTTGGTCACACCTAAATTGGTTTCTGCACTCCATTCAAATTTTGACCCAAAATTGGCCCCTCACCAACTTATTAAACATTATTTTCAACAATTTCCTACATGGATGGAAATTAACTGAATAAAACCAAATGATTATATAGATGCTAAAAGAAAAAAATGGATATGGCAACTTTATAAGTTGTTTGCGGATTTGAAACTTTCCTCACCAGACACTAAGGGCATCTCCAATGTGGGGCCAAATTTGGTGTAAAACCCACTCCAATGATACCCCAAATAGTGCAAAATTTGGCCCTTCTTTCTACTTTACAACAAATTTTTATTCCATCTATATCCCTGTTTTATATTTTAGAATTAATAGCTTTTAGGGTGTGTTTGAGCCGCATTATTTAATGTATTTTAGAATAGTAGATTAATGGAGAACGTGTGATTAAAAAAGAAGGAAAATTTATTGATGTGATGGAAAATATTATTTTATTGAAGAATGTGTGGTTGAAAATGAGTAGAAGAATGAGAATGAAAATGATAATGTGAATCAAACAAGGGCTTAATTGATTTATAATTGTTTTAAGGTGATAGTTATTTTTAATTAACATTTAAAAAAAATCCTAAATCAATCAATACATAATAATTATACGTGATTTTTCTTGTGCATTTAATGTAACTTTTTTAGGGCTTGTTTGAGCCCCATTTTTGTCAAGCAAATGCATTTTTGAATATTGTATTGATCGGAAATGTGCGGTTAAAAAACAAGGAAAAATTTTGGATTGCATATAATATTATTTTATTGAAAACTATGTGGTTGAAATTGGGTCAAAACACTATTTAAGAATGCATTTTTTTTTTTCAAAAAATGGGGCTCAAACAAGGGCTTAATTGCGATATTAGGTTTAATGTTTTTTCAATTTACTAATATATGGAATATTTTAGTTCATTACATTTTATTTTTAATTTAAAGATTTTGTAATTAAATAATTCAAAATAAAATTTGGTGTAATACCATCTCCAATAAAAGTTGGTGTAACCTTTACACCAAATTTGGTGTAACCATTCGAGAGGTGTTTGGTGTAAAATTTGTGTAACCATTGGAGATGTTACCCTAAATTTGGTGTAAAATTACACCAAATTTGGTGTTCTCATTGGAGATGGTCCAAGGGTGTGTTTAAGTCCCATTTTTTGAAAGAATCGATTATGTAATAGTGATTATTTGAAGAATGTGCGGTTAAAAAAGTAGGAAAAAGTTTTAGGTTTACCTGTAAAATTATAATATTGGAAGAATGTGTGGTTAAAAATGAGTTTTGATATAATTGGGCTCAAACAGAGTTTAAGGGTCCGCTTGATAGGCAAAGGTGAAAAGGAATTCTAATTCCATGTTAGTTGAAAAATAAAAAACTACCAAACCCATATGAATTCGTTTTCCATGAAAACAAAGAAAATACAGTTTAAAGTGATTGTACCTTGGAATTTGGTTTCCATTTCAATGTTGCAATCAAACAACCAAAGTTGAATTCGTTTTCCTTGAATGTGACATTTTCTATGGAAAATGTGGTAATCAAACAGGGCTTAAATTATTATTGTCACCAAACACTAAATGATTTTGCTTATCTTTCTTGATGGTAATTAGTTTTTACACTTTCCATCACACACACACACACACACACACATATATATATTTATATGTATATTTTTCTTTTTTAACACAATTCATGTGTTATTATGTATTGTGTAAAATGCATACATGGACATTTACACCTAGAATTGTGCCATAGTGGACTAATGCATGCCAATGTTTTGGATACAGACAAAGGCCAAACGAGCTGGTGAATCTATTAGTTCGAAAAGGTAATTTTGCAATTCTTTGTACCATTTTTGTATGGTTCAAGCAACACTTAAGTTAGTACGAATGTTTTGATTTGCGGTGGCCTCTAGATATTACGACTTTACTTCATTGGTCTTTTTAGCTTATTTATTTTACTGTGATTTTGATTGGATCAGTACGGATGACTCAGAAGAAATCACCCAGGCTAGATGCCACTTCATCCAAGCGGAAGTGGATGGGATGGTTTTCAATCTTGAAGATGATGCTTATGTGAAGGTGATCCTTACATTAGAGATTAGTGAAAGTATTTTGTTGACCTTTCTGGTCATGTATGTGTCTATCATATACATGTTTAACTAAGCATCACTTTTTTAGCCCTTGGCAATGTTTGAAAGGGCTCAATTCTGCATAGGGGCAATTCACCTTTGTAAATTGAGGCAAATGTGTGAAAACAAACTATTTTAATCTACAATAATATAGGGCCCATTTGGTGTGGCTTTTCAGACTAAGAATATACTATTAGTAGTATTTGAATAATTTTTCAAAAGTGCTTTGTCCGGTTAAAAGAGCTTTTAAAAGAATTTGCTTTAATTTAACTTTCTCAAAAAGCTCTTATACAAAAAAAAAATAAAAAATAAAGATAAAAAATAGTAGAAGCTATACCAAACAAGCCCATCAACTTACTAAAATATGATCATAATAAACCTAAAATCAATTTTAAAAATCCAAAACAAAACAAATTGATCAGAGTAAAAGTTTAGCTTGTAAACAAACATAAAGTAGACCTTTAAGTTCTTAAAATTGTAATCATGTGAAAAAATTGTAACCTACCAATTAAAAGCAACACATAATTCTTCTATATCATCACTACTAACAGGATCTTTAAGAGTATGTTAACTTTATTTGATTGTCTATCATTCTCGTCGTTAAACTTTAATTTCTTGTCATTCTTTGTCGTCATTATCCACTAAAGGCTTAGCCTTGAGGGAGTAAGCTTCACAAATGGCACTTGAGGGGTTTAATGAAAGTTTCACTTAAAGCGGAAATCAAGATGCAACACTAAAAATATATTTTCTAAACAATGTTTGTTGGCCAAAGCTTAGTGTTGCACATGTTTTCTTCACTTTGGAGACGTAAATACAAATAAGGAAATAACTTTCAAAATTTCCTTTGGCATCCTACTTTATTTAAAAATATTCGAGAATAAGTTGTGCTGATAATTTGCCATAGGATCAAATCCTTTAAGAATTCTTGGCAAGTGTTGCATTACATGTTTAATTTCCATTGAACCACTTTGCTTAAAAATTTAAGCCGATAAAGTGTGGAAAAGTTTGTTTATTTATCCTTAGTCGTAGACAAGCCTTATCACGTGTCACCTTTGACAATACTTCAATTTTATAAATGGGTGGCGACGAGAGTTGAATCCATATATATACTGTGTTTGATTCCATGTTGAATGACTTTATCTACAAGTCTAGGATGGATTTATTTATTTTTATTAATTTAAGCTTTTTAGACGAGTTGGTTCAACTTGCAGTGCAAAAGATTGTCTTGCATTGCATTTTTTTTTGATACACAAGCAATTATTGTGAATCGTCACAAAGGTTTGAAAATATTACTGAAGTAAAGAACTGCAGGTTATCTACTTCTTTGTTGCACAAACTAGAAGAGATATCCTGATTCAGGAGTTGTTTGATGCACATTATTGAGGGAAAAATGTATTTTAAATAGTGATGTGATGGAAAATATGTGGTTAAAAAATAAGAAAAAGTTTTGGATGTGATGAAAAATATTATTTTATTAAAGAATGTGTGGTTGAAAATGAGTTTTGAAAGAATGTGGATCAAACAAGGTATCAATTGAAGATCTTTCTTTCCAATCAGTATGTTCTATTTCTTTCAGGTATTGGTTTGAGCAATGATCGACTATCAACAAATTAAGCCATTTTCCCAATAAACATTTCACAACAGTTTGAATACCTATGAATCTCATGGATGCATACTCACTTTACTGTTAGTTTACAACAATAAAATAAGTACTGGTAAATGCTTTTGATTACCGTAGCATGGATTTATTTATTTATTTTTGTTGAATTCTTGTTTGATCTTCACTTCTGTATTCTCTTTTGAATTGTAAATTAGCATATCTTGGGTTGAAAATATTGTACTATAAAAACTAGGTCTTCTGAAAGTGGTTGACAATATCTTGGGAATTGTATAACTACTTTTGTCAAATAGATATAACATACAACCTAGAACCTCGGCCTAACCAACCATCTGTTTTTTAGGCTGAGGATGGGCAAGATAATTTCATTTGTAAGATCATCGAGATTTTTGAAGCAGTTGATGGCTCACCTAATTTTACTGCTCAATGGTATTACAGGGCAAAGGATACGGTAAGATATTGTAGAAAATCTGGAGAAGCTTGTCTGTGACTTTTGTTATTCACTGCTGATCTGACATTCAGTTCTTTGTTCCTTTTGTCAGGTCATAGGATGTTGTCATAACCTTATTGATGACAAACGCGTATTCTTTTCTGAAATCAAGGATGATAATCCTCTTGATTGCCTTGTGAAAAAACTTAAAATTGTACTTCGACCATTAAAAGTAAGCTTATTAAATGCTACCGACAATTTTTACTCTTTATTTACAAATATAACACATCTTACTGATTTTTAGGGGAAATTGGATATCAAGGAAAGGGTTAGATTGAAGTGTGACTATTACTATGATCAGATGTACTTGCTGCCGTATTGTTCTTTTGTAGGATTAGGAGCTGGTATGTTTTGCCAAGTAGAATAATTCCCCACTTCCAATTTATTTTTGTGGGATTTCATCTTAAGATTTTGGTTGCATTTATTTTAACGCTGTATTCTTGTTCTTCAGACAGTACTGCGGCTACCTGTGAATCCGGTTCTACCATTTCCAGTGATGCTGATGTTGCTGGAACAGCAAATTGTTGTGATAGTTCTGAAGTAGAAAAGTCTAGCAGTGAGAGAACACTTCTGGACTTGTATGCTGGTTGTGGTGCTATGTCTACTGGGCTTTGCCTTGGTGCCAATAGCTGTGGTGTGAAGCTCGTCACTGTACGTATTTTAGCATCTTTTCTCCTCTTTTTAAATTTTCTTGTCTCTTTGATATTCAAAAAGATATTTCCTTTACATTTTAACATCTTTTTTCATTATGAACGTAGAAATGGGCTGTTGATATTAACAAATTTGCATGTGAAAGCCTGAAGCTAAATCATCCAGAGACAGAGGTACATCTCATTACAGACAATATTCCTTCTGTTATGTCGTCTTGTTCAGTAATTGCATTTGTGGATGCATAACTTGCTAATTCAGGTGAGAAATGAATCTGCGGAGGATTTCTTATGCCTGCTAAAGGAATGGGATAAACTTTGTGCTTCCTATTTATCAACTAATGAAAGCAATGGCTCAACACAAAAAGAGGCTGAAGGTGACAGTGATACTAAAGAAGATGGGAATGATGGAGATGATGGTGAAATCTATGAAGTAGAAGAAATTTTGACAATCTGTTATGGTGATCCAAACGAAATTAAAAAGCCTGCATTGCACTTCAAGGTACCTCAATCAACATTTCGGAAAACTTTTGTTTAGAGAAAATATTCATTAAGAATTTGGTTGACTACTTAATGAAAGCCTAGCATGTTAGAGAGGAGGCAAATTTATTTATTTAAATATCATATTCAACATGGATGCTCATGTGCAAACCAATTTCATTTTTAATTAAAGGTTTGACAAGTGCATAATTTTAAAAAGGAGCGGCAACAAGATTAGAACTTAAGATCTTTGTATGATCTGTCATCAAGTCAAACCCCCCCTTCTAGAAGTTTAAGCACATGGTGAGGGAACATATTTATTTGTTTAAATTTTGACTTGAGTGAAATTATAGTTCATGGAGAGCGTAGGTATTTATTTATATAAATTTTGACTTGAGCGAAACTATATGCTTGTGTAGTAAACCTTTTCATGCACGGATCCAACTACTAAACTCTCATTAGCAAATAAACTTGGAGTAAGTTACACGAATCCTCTTTTTTTGACTTTGTTGATTACTGATTATTGTATCTGAAGATGCCTTCATGTAGTGATATAAAAAGATATTTTTTTTCCTCATAATCAAGTGCTATTTTTTAAGATTCAATCTTAAATTATTTCATCACTGGCAAAGATTCCACTTTTCTCTTGTTCTTATTTTGCCATACCTTTTCAATTTTGTCCAGATTCGATGGAAAGGATATGGACCTGACGAAGACACATGGGAGCCATTAGATGGTTTGAGGTTAGGAAATAAAAATTGTGTAAGTGAGCCGATCTTATTATTGAGTATGCTAACGCTAAATGCCAACCTACTAGTGGGTGCGAAGAGAAGCTAAAGGAATTTGTCTCAAGAGGCTACAAATCAAAGATCTTGCCTTTGCCGGTAAGCTTTTGTTGTGTACATCAAGATTTATGATTCAATTATGTTTACTTTGAATTAACAGTTTTGTATGTCATGCCAAGCAGGAGACAGTTGATGTTATATGTGGAGGTCCTCCATGCCAAGGGGTTAGTGGATTCAACCGCTTCAGGAATCGTGAAAACCCTTTAAAGGATGAGAAGAACAAACAGCTTATTGTATTCATGGATATAGTAGCCTTCTTGAAGCCAAGGTTTGTGCTGATGGAAAATGTGGTTGACATAGTTAAGTTTTCTGGTGGCTTCCTTGGAAGATATGCTCTTGGTCGACTCGTTGGCTTGGATTATC
The DNA here is from genome assembly GCA_903798255.1 of Fraxinus quadrangulata. Classification (NCBI taxonomy): domain Eukaryota; kingdom Viridiplantae; phylum Streptophyta; class Magnoliopsida; order Lamiales; family Oleaceae; genus Fraxinus; species Fraxinus quadrangulata. The sequence goes on along the minus strand of CAIGRB010126937.1, from coordinate 32,574 downwards.
AAGCAAGAATGGGAATTATGGCAGCTGGTGCTTATGGGCTCCCGCAATACCGCTTGCGAGTCTTCATGTGGGCCGCCCTTACAAACGAGGTAATATTGTCTATAGTTGAATAAGGGACATAAAATGGCTTGACTTTGCCCGTTGAATTGAGGCCGTTTCTTCGTTCATGAGCTGAAGGGCTGGCTCTTTTTTAGGTTAAAATAATCATAATAGTTACGAAATAAAGGTTTCACTTTTTCTGCTGGGGACCAAAAACAATTAAATGTAGGCTAAGTTAAAATTATACGTAAAAGTTATTTTATGTGCAATTTTTTTAAAATATAAAGAAATTTGAATATAATTAATACTTACTATATTGTGTACTACCTAGTTAAATAATTGTAACAAGTCCTTAATAAAATAGATCCCGGAATATTTCTTTTAAATATTTAAGAGAAAAAATCATAACTGCCATATTTTAAGAATACAATTCCAAAAATATCAAACTTGTAGATTTCTTTCAAAAATCATGTCATAAATTAATATTCAGTTATGCTACATGTACATAATAATTTACATATACATGATGCGGTGTGATATGATTGAGTCAGAATTTTTTCAATCACCCACTCTCTTTTTGACATTTCATCTGTATGTAAATCATTATGTACAAATATTATTATTCATTAATATTATCTTTTCTAAAACTCTAAATATATGAATTCAATAAGATAATAATGTGAGTTAGACTGATGATTAGTAAAAGATAAATTGATGATTGTTATCTATCATCTTATCAAGTTCTAAAAAAAAAAAAAAGAAATTAGATATCTCGCCTCCTAATAATTTAACAAATCCTAAAACAGAAAATAAAATTCCAAACTTCCATGGCGTAATTAATCAAAATAGATGAAGAAATTAGTCTCAAATTTTCAACATGATTTCTCCAGAATAATGTTTCCTTGTCCATAGTTTCTCCAGAATAATTGGCCACTACTTTTACATCGTTTTTACATGTGTTGATGAAGTACAAAATTAAACAATCTTTTGTAAATAATTATTTTAGGTACAGGCATTGACCAAAATTTTTTCTCATCATTTTGTGTGCAAATTTTGAGTGCAATCTAATACGTCGTGTGCGAGTGACTTCCAGTCACAAAACTTCGATAATCTATATTTTTAAGTAATCATGTACAATTTAAGAATGTGATCTAAGAAGTGTCTTAGGAAAATTGTCATTTCGTGTAAGAATTGTCGTTATGTTGTGTAACTATGATGTGTTAGATTGTTTGATTATGATCTAAAACAGTTGCAATGCATTATGTGATCATGATATACTACTTTTTGTGATTGTGACTTATAATGTTGTGCGTCTGTGACAACCATTCATAAATATGTGACTATTTTGTGGCTTCAAGTCTATCTGAATGTGGGCTTAAAACACGTCTCTTTTGGAAATTGTGACTTTGTGCTAGACCTTTGACCTAATTTCAAGGCTAAAGACTTCATTTTAAGCACGAGAATGAAAACATTGAATCAGATTATTAATAATCTAATTTTCTCTTTCGAGATTTTGTGATTTTTTAAATCCATCAAGATGGTAATTAACCTTCAAACTCGAGATTACTTACTAAACCTATATTATTATTGTTGCCACCGAAGCGCTTAAGGGGTTTGATAACATAATTTTAAAAATATTAAAATAAATAATATAGAAATTAAGGCCTGACTTTTTAAGAAAATCCTTTATGATCTAATTAATGATCATTATATCTTAAAATCATGATTTTGATTAATTTTTTAAACAATGCTTTTAGATGAAGTTGCTCAACACTGTATTAAAGCAGAAGAAGGTTTTGCGATCAAGTATAGTCGATTTCAATTTAAGAAAATTATGAACGCGTTAGACCACAAAATAGAAAAAAATGAATCAAACTTGAATGTCAAGAAGCTTATTGAAGGTTAAAATTATTTAAATAAATAAACAAGTTCATTCTCTAACAACTTTAGCTTTTATTGTTAATGATTTTAGCCTTCAATAGTAGTTGACATCTAATTTTCCTTCTGCTGTCTCTTTCTGATTTCCAATCTTTACAAAACAGAAGTTGCCCATGTACCCATTACCTACACATGATGTTGTTACCAGGGGTGGCAGTCCAACAGAATTTGAGGTAACCCATGCCTGTTCTTTTCCCTAGTGGAAATGTTGTTGTAAACAATTTCTAATGAATGCAGATGAATGTGGTTGCATATGACGGAAGCAATAATGTTGAACTCGAAAAGAAACTTTTTCTTGGCGATGCCATTTCCGATCTCCCTCCGGTATGTGGAATTCATATTTCGACCGGTCATTACTTTGCTTATATCATTTTACAAACTTTTCTTCTCTTTACCTTTTTTGCAGGTGGACAACGATGAGCAACGTGATTTAATGCCTTACGGTTCAGAGCCTAAAACTGAATTTCAGCGTTTCATTAGATTAAGGAAGGATGGTGAGCTGATAGTTTCCTCTAACAACTAATTTTGTTTGTTACATGCACACATAATGCTTCTACCATGAAAATTGCTATCTAATATGTAAATTAGATACAATCCACAAATCTTCTATATCATCACTAATCATTTGATATTTAAGGGATTCATCAAGATATTTTATTTCCCTGTCATCATCTGTTTCTTCTTATTCTCTCTTTTCCCTTTTCCTTAAGTTAAAAGGTAGACAAAGGAAAGAAGGCAAAAGAATCCTTAAAACTTTCTTGAGTTTGTTTGGTAAAGATTTTAAGTGCTTATTGCCTGTGGGTTCTACGAATGTGTGGATAAAAAAGTATGGTTGACCAGCTTAATAAAAAGTTAAGCTTTGCCAAACATATCATGAGGAGGATTAGGCATCACAAATGCCACTTATTGCATAAGCTTTTAATGGAAGCTTCATGTGAAATGGGGTTAGGCATGCACCCATAATAGTTTTTTGTAAACAATGGATGCACATACCCTTGTGCATTCATCTAAATTTATGCTACTTAATTATGATGACCTAAACATAAATAATAGTTTGAAAAAAATAAATTAATGCATTAGTAGATATTCTTTTTAGATTTGGGGATGTAGATTTTGTCATTTTTGCTTTTAGATTATAGATTGGATTTATCCAAGATAAAATGGATCTCTAAATTAGAACACAAGTTCATATCGTCCCTTTTTTGAGTATTTTTGGAGCCCTTTCTCGAGATCCTTTCTTGAGTATTTTCAAACCCTTTTATGGCTTTCTTCAACTTCTATCGAGATCCTTTATTGAGTATTTTTGAAACCTTTTTTTGGCCTTCTTCAACTTTTTGTGAGATCCTTATGACCTCGGATATGCTCATCTAATTATTTCCAACTCCTAACTGGTTCCTACTTTAGACCGACAACCTCAACAAGAGTAAGAAAGAGGTGTTTGGGTTTCAAATAAAAAAAGGCTCGCACTAGGTGCTTACCTATTTAGGCTTGAGCTGTTTCTCGCTGGATGGGACCGATAGAAAGAAAGGACAGAGGGTACATGGTATTTTTCAACCCTGTCTCCGAGGGGTAGTTGAACGAGCGACTCATGAATGCTATCGGGGTTGGACGAGCCAATAACGCAAATGCGTTCGGCCTTTTTTTAGCAGCAAGAATCACAGCCTTACCTATCTTTGCCATGGTATGGACTCCAAGTTCTTATGGCAGAGCACAAGGAGATTTGTCATCAATATGATGATGGGCATGGAAACCAGAAGCACAATTGGGGTTTTTGTGGTTGGCAATGTACCTTCGGCACTTACATTAGGCAGCAAGGTGATAAGAACAAATTTCTAGCACTAGGATGAGAAAAAATGAGATTTTTCAAAATGTCTGGCTACTCTCTGATTCTGGTGCCTTAGGTCTCCCCATTTTTGGATTTGGTTCCTATGATCTCAGATTCTCAATCTCACTTGATCGATAGGCTTTGCCTTGACCACTTGTGTTTTGTGTTGGCATGTAGGACTCATACAAGAGTTGGGGTTACTCTAGTGTTATGAGTTTACTCTTGTAATGGAACACCTATGTACTTTCTCATGCTTTTATACTGTTAATTAAATTGATATCCAAGGTTTAGTTGAATTTTGAGTTCAGTATGTTTAGCAATTTATTATGCCTTTGACCACAACCTAGCCGTTGCACATTATTTGCACAAGTTGAAGTTCTTTTCCATCATAATGCAGAGATGCCAGGCTGCTTGAAGTTCGACTTGGAATTCTCACCACATGAATTATATGATCACCAACCCTTGCAATTAAATGTAGATGATTACCAGCGTGTATGCCAAATTCCAAAGAAGAAGGTGTCCTTAAATTTTCTGCAACTTAAATTTATTCATACTAGGAGTGTAATGTTCCTTTTCCTCGATTTGCTAAGCTCCTCTTTCATGGTGATAGGGTTCAAATTTTAGGGATCTACCCGGGGTACGAGTTCGTCCGGACAACAAAGTCGAATGGGATCCAGATGTAGAAAGAGTAAAGTTGGCTTCAGGGAAGCCTTTGGTATGAGGACTTGTTCTGCAGTTCTATTACCTTATTCTTTTGTGAAGTATGGATATTCTTCCTAGAGCGACATGGATTCTACACCTATCAGACTGTAGTTTTTATGTTCTTTTAAATTCTCACTCCCAATGTTTCCTTGTGCTTGCCGTGATGAAAAGTTATGCATCAGCGTTTTATAGATTCTTTATCCATTCATAAACTGATTTGGTCTTGAAATTGACAGGTTCCTGATTATGCAATGAGTTTCATGGGTGGTAGTTCAATCAAGTAAATCAACTTTTGCATTTGAGACTAATAATGTTGGTTTTCAGTTGATCACTGTTTACTAATTGTGTGAATTCTTGTAGGCCATTTGGTCGGCTTTGGTGGGACGAGACTGTTCCGACTGTTGTAACACGGGCAGAGCCTCATAACCAGGTAGTTTTATAGTTGTGCTGCAAAGTTAATGCATGTTGATATCGTAATCTTATATCGTAATCTTATTCCTCTGCACTTCTCAGATTATATTACATCCAACTCAAGATAGAGTTCTTACTATTCGTGAAAATGCCCGACTCCAGGGCTTTCCAGATTATTATAAACTTGTTGGCCCTATAAAAGAAAGGTAACTTGTTGAATATATCGGCTCACATTCTTATTGGATTTTCTGGGACTGGATCTCTATTGGGATTCAAGTGCAACAGAAATTGAAAGTTAATGCTAACAAATTCCAAAACTTTATTGGCTGTTGACTGACCTTTTTATTGCCTCTTAAATATGTATACATTAGATACATTCAAGTTGGGAATGCAGTTGCTGTGCCAGTTGCCCGTGCATTAGGTCATTCATTGGCTTTGGCATTAAAAGGGTTCACAGAAAATGAGCCCTTATTTACTCTGCCAAAGGAATTTCCAAGAAATTCAGACGTTCCTGCCCCAGAAATTTTATAGTCTGGGTTCATTTTATGACATATATTTATTGATCCCATTATTTTGATAATTATGTTACTGAGTTAAGAATTCTGTTTCGTGAACTATTAATAGATGTATACGACTCTTTGCATATGAGCTATCATGTACACTTGTATTATTTCGAATTCAACATTTTAAATATAAGTGTAATTTATCATTCTGTTGCCTAATTTTTGTTTACCTTTGATTTTAATAAGCCTAGTTTGAAAAGAATTTTGCCATCCGTATTGATTTCTTTAAAGGCTAGTTAGATACATATCAAGCAAATTTTTACATCAAATTGTTTGAGATGAGTTTTTGATTACAGCTTGTGGGCTAAATAATGATTCTATATTGCATTTTTTCTGGCTGTAATTCATACGTTCATTTCCTCTCTGATGTAACACAGCCACAATCATTACCATAATCAATCTCAGCCAAAACAAAGAAAAACAAAATGCTTGATTAACACGACGTTCTTGAATAAATAATTGTCCTTCGACTTATCTATCCCCCATTTCTCTGGACCAAGGACGTGGAAAGAAGTAATGAATGGAAATTTGAGAGTTAAATTATGTTATTGTTTATAGAGCTTCCTAGAATAGTGATATAGTATTGCTTTCTAGACACAAATTGGTATTGGATGTATGTTAGGTGTGGCCAAGTCAAATTTACTACGTGTTTTCTTTCGTACATAAATGAACGTTCTTTTGAGTTTGAGGCGGCTTTTAAAAAGGTTGAAATTTTGGAACTTGCTGATAGGACACGAGATGAACAAAAATCAAGTCTAGTAATTGATGAACTTTGTTAATGTAATGCAAGGTGTTGTAGCAAACCGAATGGAGGATGAGACTCGTCTTGAATGAGTTTGATGGGCAATTCTTCATTATCAATCTTCCTGACAATCCATGGAAAAGACCTTCGTGTGGAACTATTGTTGGTTTTAAATTCCCTTTGGTTTTTGTGCTTAGGTTTTTATTTTTCTTCAACCCTATTTCATGAAATGCGGCAAGATATGATAAGTTTGGAGTACTTCGACATCCCTAGTTTCCCCTCCCATTTTTTTAGAATTCAACATCTCTAATATGTCGTGCATTTTGTAAATTCTTGCTACGTGTAATCAGGGGGATATTGTAAATTCATTTTCCCCACAGAATTTTTCGATTCATTTTGCTATCTCTGGCTACTGCCCCAATGCTGCCTTCTCCTTTATTCCACATGTTTTCAAATTAGGAGACGCGATTCATTTCTCGCTAAAAAATTGGGCAACTTAACATTCGATTACAGTTTTTTTTTTCTCTCTTTAGAAATTCAAATTTTCTGTTAATTTCTTTTTCATTTGTTTATAATTAGCATGTCTGGCTAAGCTTAAGCTTACTAAAAAATGCTTACTTTCAAACAAACACTAAGCTTAGCCAAAATTAATGAACAACATCAATCTATTCAGATCTCCACTTAGTTTCATCCAAGTTTCTTTCTGGTCAGATAGATCACCCAGGTTCGGGTCCATAAGCAGTGAGCTTTCGTTGGGAGGCTTCAAGGTCGATGCTCAGTTGGGGTAGGCACGTTATCACTAGGTCAGTATTGGCCTTTTTTCGAAAAAAGTATCAAGAAAATAAGCCAAGCTCTTTGATTTCGAAATGTCGGATGTTAAAATAAAATTTTAATTTATTTTTTTCTTTTCAACCATGTTTAGTATTACAAACCAAACATGTTTGATCTAGCATGTCACATAGAAATTTACAAGAAATTGATGTTGTTTAATATACTGACATTCTTTCTTCGCTTTATCTTTTTATTACGAATGGGAATATCTTTTAGATTAGTTGTATCGACGTTTAACCGTCAAATTTCAAATATTAAATTGCTAAGAGAGATGTTCATTTATTTAAGCGAAATCTTTCAACATGTATAATCACGTCAACGAGACCTGGAACACACCCATCTAAATGGAACCCAATTATTTATTTATATTTAGTCTTGAGCAAGTTCTAATATGAAGTTTGATAAATTACTTAAATCAATCACAAAACCCAAAACGTAATAAAACAAAGAATGTCCACCTGTTTTGCAAGATAACACATTAACTGCAGATTTCTATTTATGTCCAACATAGCAAGGAGTGCTACCTATGGCAGATAGTTAATGATACATGGCCAAAAATACACATCAAACCTATAAATGAAATCTTTCAAACTCCCAAACAAATGTCGATTCGAGTTAAAAATGACGATATGAACGATGCCTATACATATAACAAGATTACCCAGCTAAAAGAACATAGTAAAGTGTGCTACCAAAGTTACCCTCTACAACAAACTTAACTCATGTTTACAAACCCCCGAGCCACTTTTTATCCACCTATTTAATAGGGATCTATAAGTACTATCCATTTATTCACCACGCATTTCTATGTATTTATAATTTAAACCGTTTATAAATACTTCCTAAAAATGAGTACATGACTTAAGTTCCATTCCAAATAAATTGGGTCGGGATTCATAAATTTTCTTGAAGAAGTAAGAAACAAAAATGTATTAAAAAAAGAAACAAAAAACATTTGTTTCTGCTGAGATGGACTAACATAATTCATTCTTCAGCAACAGATGCAAACTGTTAATTGAAGGAAAGTGCATACCTTGTTTCCCAGTGAATATAGCAAGAAAGATGGGCGTTCTTCTTCTTCTTCTCTTCTTTTTTTTTCCCGGTTGTTTCCCTGGGGAAATGGCAACAGATACATGCCAAGAAATACGGAATATAGAACTAACATCTGAAAGCAAAGAGGATATAAGGATCTTCAATGCCGGGTGACAATGAAGTAAAACATCTAACCCGAAGATGCTGTTAAAACATAAATTAGTTTTAACTTTCAAAATTTAAACCGTTTAATTTTCAGGTTTTGGTTTAATTTTTCAGTTTTAACATAAAATTAACGTCATAATAATTTTGGATTAATTGTGGGGGTTGAATTTGTCCCTATAAAAGGGAGTGATTTTCATGGTGATTAGAAAAAGATAAATTGATAGAATACTTTCTATATTTTCATACTATATTTTTATACTTTTAGCAACTCATTAAAGACTCGTTTTTAATCTTCATGTGATGTGTTCATAGATAGAGAATTGATTGTGAACTATATGAGTTTTATCTTGGAACCGTGTAACCAAAAATACTCACACGAAATAAAGACAGCACGACTTCAGAACGTCTTTGACGTGACTCCATAAGATTTGTATTTTAACTCATTATGTTATTGTTAAATTTACAACATAATCGTAGTCATCATAGCAACAAAATTGTAAAAAAAATTTACGAACTACGCACCAAGCTGGATCCACTCACATCCAAGATGGCCATGAAAATAGGTCTGAATAGGCAAATCATAACCACTGCTATCATGTAAACACAACACAAATCACTGTACACAATAGTTGTGAAGCGCCTGAAGATTAAAGGCAGAACAAAGGACATGTAAGTTCAAACTTGACAAACTAAGTTGCCTCTTCCAGTAAAGATCTGCAATCTCTTACGAAAGATTTGGAACGAGAAGAGTGACAGAGCAATGGATGGTTGCTGGGTGTTTCGTGAGATCACACAAAGTCCGCATGTATTGTTACATCTTAATTAGAATCAGGGAAGTTCCAAGAGAAACACTTGAGGAAAGTTTCAGAGAAGATTAATAGCAGAAACCTCTCTAAAAACGTTTCTAATTACGATATATTCCATACATATTGAAAATCGCAGAATACTCCCCCGTTTGAAACCTTTTCGTGGGAAATTCCCCTACAATCTAATTTCGTTAGTTTAACTGTTAAAAATAGTAAAAATAGTAAAAATGAATAATTACAATATCAATACCCAAACTTATTATTTTTTGACAAATTAAATTCGAATTTTTTTAATGTGCCACATACAATCACAAATTTTTAAAACTTTATTTTTCAACTCACCCCCACTCCACTCCACTCCACTCCACTCCACTTCATCTTCTTCCCTAACCCACCTCCTCCTAGAAAAATGCTGGTACACATAGAGGTGTTCATAAAAGGACACTTGTGTTCCCCCCAATAGGGGGGACATAGCACAACCCTCCTCATCCTAACATTTTGAATATCTAACCCACTCCTCTTCCATCTTCTTCCCCAACCCAGTAAATAAAAATCCAAAATTCAAAACCAAAGTACCAAAACCCCCCACCCAAAATAATCTTATATCATGTAGTATTACCAACACTCTCCTACTTTCTCTCTCTAATCTGGCAATTGACCACAATGACACTATAGCAGATAACTCTAAGCAGGGATGTAAGTGAAGAAACAAAACTTCTGCAGAATGAGCTCATGGCTAAGACATGCTCAGAAAAAATATGGCTAAATTATTCAAGGATGAGGTTGGTCAAATCAATCTATGAAGAAGCTGCCTCACACTAGCCACTGCTATTTACCACGATTGTCGTCAATCCTACCCATTGTTCAGTTCTAAGCCAACCCTTAACTATTTATCGGCATCCCAAACTTCGCCATATAGTTAGGTGGCTTCCTTAAACTGCTAAAGATTTTAGTTTCAAGTCAGGAAGCATTAAGCGTGGAGTAGCATTTGTTTCAGGTTCTTAGATTCTATGGCAAAATTTGACGAGACAGTTACGAATAATCACTTTTGCTTTTTTTAATTTTTCTATTATTTTTACCGGCTCTTGAGGTTTATGTTTGTGGTATATATTTTCTCGTTTTGAGACTGCCCCATCGTAGCCCATCGCTGAGTTCGAGTTCAATGGTGGTTTTGGGGGTGGTTAATCAAGCCTTTGGTGCAGACCCAATTGGTCGATCGGTTCAATTTAATGCATAACTCTAGTTCCCCAACAACAGATCCAATTGTGAAAAGATGGGGATTTTTGTATTTTGATTTTTGGATTTTGGATTTTAGATTTTTATTTACTGGGTAAGGGAAGAAGATGGAAGAGGAGGGGGTTAAATATTCAAAAGGTTAGGACGAGGTGGGTTTGGGAAGAAGATGAAGAAGGGGTGGGTGAGAAAATAAAATTTTAAAAATTTGAAATTGTGGGTAACACGTATAAAAATATTGGTTATAATTTGTAAGAAAATAAAAAGTATAGATACTGAAGTAACGATTTTTTTAAAAAAAATTTGGTACTTTTGACCATTTTTAACGGTTAAACTAACGAAATTAAATGGTAGGTATTGTTTTGCACAAAAGGTTTTGAACGGTTGGGTTTCTACAATTTTCAATAGATAGAAAAATATTCGCAATTGAAAACCTTTTTAGGGATTTTTTTTGCTATTAATCCTTTCAAAGAAACTATACTACATACACCTCCGTAATAAGAATCAACAAATTAATAAGCATTGTCTAATTTGTATTCCATGTTACACAAATATAAATACAAATACAATTACACAGAAATAAACAAGAACTACAAGTTTCGGGGACTTCAATTCCATAAGAATGGAATGGGAATACGACTGCAGTAGTAACTTTGACGTTTGAGCCCACGTCTAATTGGAATGGAATGGCTCCAACTGTAGTAACTTCGACGGTTTGAGTTCACGTGACCATTCATGCTGCAGAAATCAGCTTCCTTCCATAACTTACCCTTAAGTCAATAATGTTTATTCAGTTTGTTATCTCTTTTAAGTTGAACCTTCAATTTTTTACCACCTAATTGGCAGCCATTCATCATATTTATTGCATTCTGTGCAGCTGACGGGGAATCGTAGCTGACAAATCCTGCAGATATAATCTGATCAGAAGTATAAACATAAGCAGTAGTTATATCAGATAAATGGTAATTTAAAGTCAGCATACCAAAACATTTGCTGAAACCAGTTGCTTTGTCAACGAAAACCTTAGCACTCAATATCCTACCAAATTGCTGAAAGGCATTTGCAAGCTCTTCGTCACCAAATTCTTGAGGAATATGGTAAATAAATAAATTAGCTCCGGGTGGACCTGCTTTCCAAAAGATTATCCATGAATAAGAGTGTACACACAAACACAGTGTCTGCATTTTGTATGCGCACACACATACATGCAGAGACATGTTTTATGCCTATATTTACATAACAATAGCTGAACTACAGAAATATATTTGATTAAGATTTCCAACAACCTTCAACCTGACCCCCAGAACTTGTATTGACACTTGAAGATGCTGCAGATTGACTGTTTGCAGGAGGAGATATAGAATCAGGGGATACTGAGATAGGCCTGTTACTTGTGATTCCTCCATACGGCATGGGATATTGAAGGCCCGGCAAAGCTTGGTAGGGAGATCCTAGAAAACTTGTAGGTGACATGGTATAATTTCTTGGGGCCATTCCAGGCGAAAGATCAGGAGTGACACCACGCATAGCATTGCCTTGGTTTATAGGTGGAATTAGATTGTGAAAGGCATGTTGATTCTGAACCGGTGGTAGGCGATACTGCAAGAGCCCATAAGCTCCCGGAGTCTACAAAGGCGAGCAGAAATTGACATAAATGTACCTTCAGCATCAACTGCCAGTATTATAAAGAGAAGGGAATCCAGAAATGAAACAAAATACAAAGCATAAAGTTAGAATTCCAACGGAGAAAACACACATGGCAACATTCAAGGCTTTTTCCAAAATATACAAACCAACAAACCTGATACCCATATCCATTATACGGGGACATATAACCCATGGGTAAAGCACCAAATAAAGATGTATGCTGTCTCGAGTTAGCATTTGGCACACCAGACACTTGTGATAGAGCTTTCTGAGCCTTCCTAGCTTGCCTTTCCTTTTCTGTATCCGCCCACTTGACCACCAAAGGGACGGTTGAACCCTATTACGGAAGTTAATGATATTAGCGTTACAGAATTCACCAGCAGCCAATAATGCAAAATGGTTTCGACACTACATTCTGAACTACTATATACTGAGTACCAGCAAATACTAAGCCAACCTTATAGGCCATGTAATTTAGAAACAACGTATAGACCATCTGGATCAAATGACGACCACAGGATGCCTCTGATTCCCAAGTACAATCTAATTGACTCCAAACAACACTTACATAAGAGAGTATGAGACCATTACGAGTACTGAATCAAAAAAGCACAAACTAATCTAGAAAAATAAAAAATCATTCCCAATGATTATACAGAGTAACCACTTTTAAGACATGCTTTCGACCTTGGATGACATCAAGAGAATGTGCTATATGAAGCAAACATCAAAGACAATTCCTATGCATTATGCACAAAGCTGTTATCAGATAAGAGAGACGTGAAAACACTTGCACAACTTTAATATACATGTACACATTTGATTAGCATAGAGTAAGTCAGTGTCAAAATTCTCTACACTACAAGATTTCATACACAAGGATCCAAACAAACTGGTCAATTTAACACACACCTCCATCTTATGCTTCCCATTAAGGCCTTCAATGGCCGCAAGCGCTTGTTCTTTCATTTCAAACTTCAGAAAAGCACAACCTGCAAGAGGTTGTCAGATTATAACTTACTCATAATAAGAAAACTGGGTCACATTGCTCTCTGTGTTACACAAATATAAAGCCATAAAAAAGGGGGAAAGGTTGGGAAATGCACCAGTTACCTTTGCTAGTTTGCTGAGAACCTCTCAGAATTTGCAAGTCCTTTATGGTTCCATATTCCGAAAATAAAGCAGAGACCTCAGCATCGGATACATTTTTTGGAAGCATGCCAACAAAAAGTTTGTGCTCTGAATTTTTTGTTTAATGGAAAAAAAGAGAAGGGGTAAACAGAACAAACAAAAGATATTAATCAAAAAATCATGTAACGGCAAGACAGTATATAACTTTTAGGGACAGAGATCTAGCTCCGCCTTTATTTACAGAACCATCACAAGGAAAACATGCAACACAATAATGAAAATTATATTAGACCTAGCCTTTCCAACTCGCCATCAGCGTACTTCACTTGCAACGGACTAGATGCCTGAATTAGACAAAAAGAACAGGTTGCTTTATATCAGAAAGAGAATAACAAACATCACAGTATAACAAAACACATAAGACATCCTATGCAGTTGAAATTTTCCCACAGGGTCAGTATTTCAATGCAAAAAATTACATCCGTCCATGTCAATTGTGTTAAGCTATTTATATTCTTTAAAATGTGAAGTCTAGGGCAGAGCCAGATCAATTCCTCAGCTACATCCTATTTAAAGAGGGCCAACTTACAGCTGAATTCAATAGTAGTCTAGTTAATTGGGAAATTTGTTGGCAGCAAGTTCAAAGCTTCGAATATTAAGTAAAACTCCCGACTTTCATCGAAGGATAAAAAATTAAGCTACCAAGAAATGAGGAGAGGAATCTTGAATGTCATGGTGTTCAGTGGTTTTTGTGGACTAATACTACCTAATTTCATTCTTAATATCAGATTTAATTTATTGAAAATCTCCCATAAGTACACTTGTATGTATATTGAGCACACATTAACTAGATGAATATAGTTTTCCAAAATGGCAGGTCCATCTCTTTGTCTTAGCATATGCATTTATTTATGTTGTAGCAAAGTAGGAATTCTCAAAAGAGCACAACACATGTATCAAATGAAAAGATTGGTTGACTCATTCAGCAATTTATTGCTGATGCACCCCAAAACATTCTCTCCAACAATTTCATTAATGCAATAACATGTTTTCACTATTATTTTCACGAGTCCATAAATGCAAAGCTCACATGAAGTGGATACAGCCGCAGTTTTGACACAGTCTTGACTAGTTATATCTTGACAAGAGAAGGGATATACTGAAGAGCTATAGATTATCAGTTTCCAAGAACTTGTAGATTGCAACATTTTAGGATGCGTTTGGTTAGTTGTTTTCAATTTTGCAAAACAATGAAAATGTCCTTGATCCGGTATTTTTGAAAATGCATTTTCGAAAACAAAGTTAAACTTATAACATAAAACTCAAAATACATTTCCGATATTTTGACTGTTTTGAGTAAAAATTCTGAAAACACAAGCTTTTAAATAAAATTTTAAAAATTTTAAAGAATAAAAATATAATATTCTAAAAAAT
>CAIGRB010126937.1:0-12739 GCA_903798255.1 Fraxinus quadrangulata | reverse complement strand
TATTATTATTATTATTTTTTAATAATATTTTCATGGTCGAATAATTTGTTATGACATAACTGGATCATAAATGCACAAATAAAGCAAGATAAATAAGAGGTGAGCATTGCTAAATTAATTTGAATGGTACAATCGTAGATATGTGTTAAAATGGGGGGTCAATGCTGAGGATGCCAGGCTGTCCCGCCAAGTCACCACCAATCAGAACATTTGCTCTTTGCAGCTTGCAAATTGACAAAAATGCATTCAACCCGTTCCCACTTGCCCAACACTTCATGCTTTGAATAATTATATTTCAAAACTATTCAAATGTTTAATAATCACAATTTCATTGGATAAGTTTATTGCTCTATTTAATATTGACATGCATATTGAACATTTGTTGCTTAATAATGTTAGTGGAGATTTCATATTATAGTTTAATTACGAGTCCAATTAAACCTACGAATATCGGATATGAAATTCATTTAATCGGACTTTTCAATTAGACAGGAGTGCTACATAATTACTCTATTTTGTTGGTTTATAAACTTGTCAAATATGCTTATAAGCACAAGAAATATATAAACAAGTTTGTCTTAATTCGCCCGATTCTGAAAAATAAGCCACCCAAAAAAATTAACTCTGGGGGCATTTTTTTTTTTTTTGACCTATTGAAAATTATCATTTTACCCCTTAAAATTTATAAAAATTAAAACATTAAAGAAGCAGTTTCAATAATTCATCATATTGATACAGATTACCGTACTTATAATTAAAAGAAAAAAAAATGATAAAGATTCAATCAATATCTTCAAAATTGTTATTATTATTATTATTAGTTTACATACACATGATGTGGTGAGATATGATTGTGTCAAAATTTCTTCAACCAAATTAAAAAAAATAAAAAATCTCCACTCTTTCTTATAATTATATGAACTTGTCCTGCCATTCTCTAAATGCCTGCCAAAATGATTGAACATAGGCATTCTTCAGTTAGGAATTAGGATAAAAAAAGCAACATGAAGAAGTATTCAAAGCTATCTTATGCTCTCTCAACATACCATGCCCCCAATTTGGTTTAGATAAAAATTATATTTTTTTAGTAAATTTTGATAAAAATTGATGGAATGTATAATTAAAAAGTTGTGAATCACATTAAATATTTTGTTAAAATTTAATGTTCACTCAGAGTCAAATTTTTATCTAAATTTTTCTGAACCAAACATGGGCTATAAGATTGCTCGTGCTTTTAGTGCGGTAAAATTGACAAGTTCATCAATTTTAGTTAAACTCAATATTAATTCTAAAAATTTATATAATGACCACAATAATTAATATACGTTTTATACTAAATTACTGGATTTTATTATGTGGTCCAAATCTAAAACTCATTCTCAATTCCTAAAAGATTAACAATATCATTAAATTGTTGATCGAGTAATTCAAATCATTAAATTTATGAATAAAATCAACAAATACATGATGAAAGAACTAAAATTTTGAATAAAAGAAATAAAGTGTCTCAATGTATTACATTGTTCGCCATAATATATGATTTCTCTACTCATAATATAAGAAGAAAAACAAGAGATTCTTATTGAGTACATCATTGGATTTGAATTAAAGATGTAGAAAAATGGATGAATTTTGTTTCAAGATCTTCTTATTCTTCTTCCATTCTATGCTTTAAACCCTTGATTTCTTGAAGTTTTTTTCCTTTAATTTGCTCTCCTAGATATCAAGTTGTGTTCTATGATTCTCAAAGTGTGGAATACTATTCAAGTGCTTCTCTTCTTATATTTATACTTCTCCTAATGTTTTCCCTGGATTTAAGGTCTTTAGGGCTTTAGAGCCTGTTTGGGAGCGCTTTTTAAACCAAAAAAAAAATGATTTTTTGAACCGTTAGAAGGAAATAAGGCAGTCATTGTTGACTTTTGGTCTCACAGGTGGGACCCACCAATTGAAAAAACGGTCATTTTTTAGCTTAAAAGGTGCTGAAAATTTATACCAGACAAGTACTTAAACGAGTCAAAAATTCGCGCCCTAGATGACAGCAGGCAGCGCTCGGAGCCGCAAAGGCATCATGGGTGGCGCCTCGATGCCACTTTTAGGGTAAAATTTTGGGATTTGCGGCGCCTAGGCACCATGATGGTGGTGTCGTGATGTATTGAGAAAAATTTAGCACTACTCATCATCTAGTATTTTTATCATAATTTTTTTTTTTACGATATCCAATTGAAACAATTCAAATTAGGTTACAAAGATAACTCAAAGGGCTACAACTTTACCAGTATATCTTTTCTAATTTGAATATTTTATTACATCAAAAATGAGTCTCAATCTCCAACTAAATCTAGAACATACTTGTGAATTTGAAAATTGATTTGTGAAAATATTTTGATCATATTTCACTCATTTTTGACTTAATTGCGTGCAATTGACCCCTATTATTCTTGAATTTTTATCGTAAGGTCTGACACAACTTTTGAGTATTTACACTTTAGTTTCCAAACTTTGAATCTTGCCTATTTTTATTTATTTATTTTGCTATTTTTCACTTCCTTCTTTTAATTCAACTCCAATTCATAGAGTTTTCCCTAATAACATATTATATAATAAATTTGGATATAATTTCATTAAAAGAACTACGAAATATCCATATTTTAGAATTCGAATAAGTGTATAAAATACATTTATCAGTGTACCAGTTTAGTTCTACGTGTAAAATTTCTATTGATGCTCGATCGATACAGCTTTGAAGGAACTTGATTGAACTACATTATTTTCACCCCTATAACTACATGCAATTATAAAATCCATTTGGAACACATGTAACTACATCTGGACATGTGTAAATGGAATTAGATTATGATAATAATGAAACATTACAAGAATACAAAGTGAAAAATATTTTAGTCTAATATGCTTCCCCTTTATGCTACATTCTTGGATTCAATAAAATGTTATCTTTGAAGGGCAGCTTAGATATTGATTCTCTAGTCTCTTTGCAGGCATTGGGTAAACAAGATTGGTGGTTCACAAAATAAATAATTATTTGCAAGTTGCTTTTTTTAATCCAACTTGCTACAGGAGACGCCCTCTTTGGTTTTGTCACTTTGTCTCCCCGTTGAGATTCCAATAAAGGGTTATTGTATATTTTGAACTCCTTTTACTTTTTCATTGCATAAGTTTCAATTATTAATTCATTGTTCAAATCAAAGAATAATTAACTATTATTGACATAATTCTTCTCACATTAAGCTCCTGTTTGATTTAGATAAAATTCTAATTTTTAGTAGATTTAAATAAATGTTGATCGTGTGATTGAAAAGTTGTGAAACCTATAAAGCATATGATTAAAATTAATTGTTGATTTTGATTTAGATATGAATTTAGTTTTTTAGCAAAATAAAACTGGGGCTAAGTTTCCATTTGACAAATTTATAAATGATTTATAAAGAATAATAATAATAATGGCACGAAATGTGTGAATAATAATGAGTAGTAATTATGAATATGTGTTTGAAATTAATATTTGACTTTGCCCGAACTTATAAATCATAGATCTCTTGAGATTTATTTTGCATAATAGGTTTTCGTGTTATTGTTTTTAAAGTTTTTTTTTTTTTTCAGAAAATAGTTACTGAATATCTATAATGTCATTATAAAAAGGAAAAAATAATTAAAGATATATTTTTGTTTTTCGTTTCATAAAGAGAATATGTATTCAACAAAATTTAAAAAAATATTAACGGAAAAGCTTAAGCTCTTGTTTGGTAGAAATTAAAATTAAAATTTTAATTTTAATCAAAGTCAACAATTAATTTTACTCATATATTTTATAGGACTCATAACTTTTCAATCACACATTTCATCAATTTTTATCAAAATTTACTAAAAAAATTGATTTTAATTCCCAACAAAAAGGGACTAATAATGATTATTATAGTGCCCCGTATTACTCTTGTAGTTAGGTTGATGTTATTCAAGCAATGAGTTAAAATATAGAATAACACTATTTAGTACTATTGGTGTTAAAACATCAATTTAAATAACGTTAATTTGATATTAAATGAATCACATTAAATGAGAGATATAATATTTTACCTTTCATTACGCCTATCATATAGCTCTACCTAGATTGATGTTGTAATATTAGAAATGTTAAATAACATTATTCTAAAATCTATTGTTACGATTTTGCTGTGTCATTGTTGGTTTGTCCAATCAAATTTTGACAAGTAATATAATTTCGAAGTGTCAAAATTGAAGTGGGAACTACCCCAACCCATAGCATTTCTGAGGGCATCTTTTTGTCTTGTCATTTACATTTCCATAAAAGCTCAACTTTGCTGACTTTCCTGTCTTACCTAAGCCTCATCAGTTTCTTATCAGCATCCATCAAACACAACACTTATCATCATTTTTGTATCTGCATCAAACACTAGGAGCTCTCGTTCTCTAGAAAATCAGAGAATATGTTCAAGATTGGATTAAGGTTAGCTCAATCAAAGAAATCTTGAAACGTGCTTCTTTCTGTGTTTCTTTATAGACAGAGATCTCATTTCTGGGTTTTGTTCTGGTGTAATATCAGGAGTAACTGCATTTCAAGAGCTTTTCTCACTAAAAGCTCCATCAGGAATTTTTCTGCCCAGATAGGAAGGTCAGTTAAGATCCCTCTTCAAAACACACCAATATATATACACACAATTCTCAAATGGTTTGATTCTTCCGAATAAGATGGGTAATCTTGTAGTTCTTGATACTTGAAAATGCATGTTCCACTCTCTTTTCTCTTTGAAACCTAACTTAAGCCTCGTGTTTGATGGGCTTTTTTTTTTTTTTTGAAAAAAAATTGTTTTGAATAGTGAATTTTTGGAGGACGTGTGGTTAAAAAGTGGAAAAAATTTGAATTTACGTGTAGAATATTTTATTGTGTGAATGTGTGATTGAAAATAAATACGTAAAAAAACAGTTGAAAGAACGAGAGACCCAAGAATTGAAAATTGACTAGGAATTGAAAATTGAGAGATGTTACATGTATAGCCAAGTTTTTACAACTTGGTGTACAATCCTCTCATTTTTTTTATTGGGGCGTTGCCCTCCTATTGTGAGGGGACTGTGTACAAATAGCAAAATTGTTGAAAATTTGTGCGGTACTGTGCTCGAGAGATAGCGTCCTCTTATGTATGAATTAGGCCCCACGTCCCCTCGTTAATAAATATTAGATAATTTATATTATTTTGACTCGTGTTAAGAAACACTCAAATCAGTTATATCCATATATTTCAAACAAGTTATAAGTGCTATCCAATTTATTCATTATCTATTTCTATCGATTTATAATTTAAATCGTTTATACACACTTTTCAAACATGCTGCAACATTTAATTAATACGGCCTATATATGAACCTTATAAGCAAAAGTTTAGTACAAGATATTCACTAACAATAATTAAGAAAATAAATTCAGCAGAAATCCACTAAAGAGCAAGACTTGAAGGTGAAACAATATTAGGTAAAGAATATAACCCTTTTGTCTCTTAATTAACTGGTATACAAACAAGTTCATATACCTACAAATGACATAACCAATTTTACTTTATTTTTAATAAACTGAGCATCGCAAATGCGGAATTTTCTTTTTGGGTAGAAGCATATGTTGCAAACTGTTTCAATTGAAATTATGCGTTATTGTGTGAACTGAACTTGGTCAGATTCAATCCAAAGGAATATTGAACAGTGGCATAGAACTTTGACCACATGTTAATGCATGGTAGTGACGGGAATGAGGTACGATTCCATCAATTAATGGTATCAAATTTGGATGAATAATACAAACTTTGGTAAGTAGATATGAGTTTCTAAATAATTTTAAAAATTACTCAAAAGGCAAAACATTTTTCGTCGAAATCCATTATTTCTAAGTTTTTCACTTAAATTGAAAGTTGGTAATGCAAATTTTCCCTCTA
The DNA here is from genome assembly GCA_903798255.1 of Fraxinus quadrangulata. Taxonomy (NCBI): domain Eukaryota; kingdom Viridiplantae; phylum Streptophyta; class Magnoliopsida; order Lamiales; family Oleaceae; genus Fraxinus; species Fraxinus quadrangulata. The sequence goes on along the minus strand of CAIGRB010126937.1, from coordinate 6,782 downwards.
AATTAAAAAAATAAAATAAAATAAAATTGTATCTAATGACCAAAAACAGTCTAGGTAAAAGAAATGGTATATTATCAAACAGTATAAACGAAGTTTAGCACGTTTGGTTGAACTTAAAAGCCGATAAAATGCTGCTGCCGAGAGAAAGCTGGCTTTTAAGCTCGGCCAAACATACTTTGGAAATCTAAGTGTAAATTTGGCGGTTCTTTTGTTTATGCAGCAAACTAGATGGCAAGATAGCATTAATCACAGGCGCAGCGAGTGGCATTGGCAAAGAAGCAGCAAAAAAATTCATAAACAATGGCGCAAAAGTAGTGATTGCTGATATTCAGTCTCAATTGGGTCAAGAAACAGCCACAGAACTAGGAACCCATGCCAGCTTCATTTCATGTGATGTGTCAAAAGAATCAGACATTGCACATGCAGTGGATTATGCCGTCTCGAAATTTGGTCAACTTGATATCATGTTTAATAATGCAGGAATCGCTTGTCACACTCCGCCAACCATAGTTGACCTTGATCTTGCTGCATTCGACCGAGTCATGGCCATCAATGTTCGAGGAGTGGTGGCCGGGATCAAGCATGCATCCCGAGTTATGATTCCCCAGGGACGTGGTTCGATTTTGTGCACATCGAGTATCACTGGAGTTATGGGAGGGTTGGCACAACACACGTACTCGATATCCAAGTCGACGGTTATAGGAGTAATGAAATCTGCAGCGGCAGAGTTGTGTAGACATGGTATCAGAATCAACTGTATATCGCCATTTGCCATTCCAACTTCGTTTGTGATTGATGAAATGAGGGTATACTTTCCCGGCATCAATGATCGGGGTCTCGCGAAAATGATACATGATAATGGTGTGTTGAAGGGAGCCATTTGTGAGCCAGAAGATATAGCTAATGCTGCTCTTTATCTAGCATCTGATGATGCCAAATATGTTAGTGGGCATAATCTTGTAGTAGATGGCGGTTTTACTTCAATTAAGAATTTGCATTTTCCCGTACCACACGAGTTCAAAAGTGAAAAATGAGGAAGAATGTTATAAGATACACAATCATCAACCTATGGATTATATTTATCGCATATTTGATACGTTAAATTCGAATAGGCTAAATTTCATTTCATTACTTTTTTTTTAATCATGTCCACTTGTAACAATGCCTTCACCACCAACTTCCTAGGGATGGTGGCCAGGATCAAGCACATGCCCCGAGTTACGATACCCAGAAATGTACGTTTAATATTGTGCACGTCAAGTGTCAAGAGATTATTATGAGGGCTTTTTTTAGTCTAGATACTCGTTAATCTTCACCTGACTTTCATGCATTTATTTTTTTGAAGGTAGATTTTATTGCTTTAACTTGAGCTGATGTGTAGAAATATGATTTAAGCATATTTTTACTAGGACCATGTAGCAATTTAATGAAGTTTTTGTTTGCTTCTATCGTTGGGATTGATTGTTCAAATATAATGAGAAGTCAAGAGTCAATTTTCTTATTTTTGGGGAATTTTTCATAAATGTCACTAAATTTAAAAAGTACAATAAAATTTGTCATTTTTACTAATGATACTAAAAAATGTCATTTTTTGTGTGAAATGTCTAATTTACTCTTAGTGACACTTTTTTTAGGAGTATTTAATGCTCATCAATGCTTGACTTGAATGTCATTAATGCTATGATGTGATAATTTAATTTTTGTATTATAATCATTTGATATATGTATATTATATTGGATAATATGAATTTGTTAATAAAAAAAAGAAAAAAATATTTTGAAAAATGAGTATAAAGTATAAACTATTTTCTTCTAACATTAACAAACCCTAACTTTCTAACCATCTTCTCCATTGCTTCATCAAGGAGACATTACTATTTGATTCAACATCCATTTTGAAAGGTTAGCATATTCCATTTTTTTTTTTTTTGTATGTTATAACTTACTACTACTTTGAAATGTTTATGTAATCTGGTCAAATTTATTAGAAATTTTCGAAATTGTTATTCATTGATTTGTTTGATTTTTCAAATCGTTTGGAGTAAAGATGCTAATATCATTTACAAAATGTTGTGAAGGATTCCATATTTAATGAAACGTGAGTTATTTATTGGGAGGATGTTGTCATATTATAGTTGAAAATTGATTGTGATCATCAATGTTTTGAATAATTTTTTTAATCAAACCCAATAAATGTTTTGAAGAACTCTTAAATGATTTACCGTGAAAATTATTTGAGAAGAAGATTATGTCATTTGGTAGTACAATATTGATGAACACACTTAATTCAGCGTCGAATTTGACATTTAGAAATCGTCGGTCTAGATATTTCAACCGTCGTACTCGAAATTTAGAAACTCTCGGGATAGATATTTCAATTGTTGAATCCGACACTTGAAAACTGTCAGGATAGACATTTCAACTTGCGATTTGACCTTTTGCTATTGTACGGATTTAATATTTGAATGTGTCACTTTCATGCTATTAAATGTCGATATATTGATTGTGTAGAATTCTTAGCATTGCAATCTCAACTTTTCAGGTATGAGTAATAATTTGAGATCCATCATGTCGCATGAGGGAAAGTTTGTTTATGTGGATGACAAATGGAAGTGGATAGGGGCCAAAACCACTTCCATTGTAGTTCCGACAAGTATCACCCTAGGTGGTCTTGTGTAGTAGGGCTATCAATGGATTTGATTTTTATTCGAATTCGATCTGAATCCAACGAAATTAATGGGAGATGAATTTAGGGTCTCAATCCGATAACCCGATTAATATCTGAATCCGATAATTCGTTAACTAAATGGATCAAATATAGATATAGGTCAATCCGAGAACAATCCGATCCGATTTATTATAAATAATTGAGTCGATAAAATATTTTTNTTATAATTATTAAACATGTTTAAGAATTGAAAATTTTGAAAAAAAAATTGATTTTAACCAATATTTTAAAAATCGACCCGGGCATCGACTCGAAAAATGAAGAGGGTCAAGAGTCAAAAGTCGAACCGGGGTCGAATCGGTATCGAACCGGTTGTCAAATTGAATAAATAACTATACAAATAAATATAAAATATTATAAAAACAATAGATTTTTTTTAAATTTTAGTTCACTAATTGAAAGTAAATAAATATCTATTTTTTAATTAAATTTATTATTGTAATTTATTTTACAATTTCAAAAACTAATAATTAATATGTAACAAATAATTTGATTTGTTAATGGAAATAATGAAATAAAATATTTATATTTAGAGTTGAAATTCAATTTTACCTTATCCCACATCGAATGTCAATAGAAAATTAGAAGATGATTGCTCCTTTAAAAAGGAACATAATGATGGTAGATGTCATTATTGGGCTTGCTAGTAAAAATATGTAGGCCTCAAGTTAGTTCAAATTTTTTTAAATAACATAAAATCATTTTATTTAGAAAAATCGGATCGGATTATCGGATCGGATATCCGATAACATAGCAAATTGGATATGAATTTAACAATCAAATATCCGTTAGATCGGATCAGATAGGATAATTTTCTTATCGGAACGGATCGGATATAGGCAGATTCGATTCATATTCGATCCATTTACAACCTTAGTCTTATGTTATAATTGAAGGACAAACTTGGTATTCTTGATCCTCGCACACAAATTGAATTAAAGTTCAAAGTCCCGAACATGACTATACATTCGGTCGAAATATGCGAAGATGAAGACTTTGGTACATATCAGTTCATAAGGAAACTGTTATATGCGTTACTATTTTGAAAGTCGAGCCTCCAATTGTAAACATGGGGAATGATACAAATTTCCAAAATCGTTTGTTGAGGCAGATGTTTATCGAAATGTACAACATGATGAGATCAATCAACTGCATAGTGTCTCAAACGATAATGCACCCGATGCATAAATTTTTTATATTGGGGCTACACCAGAAGATGAGAACTTGGATAATCCGTTATATGAAGAGTTTCAATTTTGTCTTGTGCTAATCAAACATGCCGACAAATATGTCAAAGACAAAGAGAAACCAATTATCTAAAATAAATAAAATTAGTGTCATAAAAGTAATGACCAAGGATTCTCACAAGCTACATATTGTAAAAGAGTTTTTACTCAATTGATTTCTAAATAGATAATGGAAGAAGCATTCTTCACTTTTTTTCCTAGCTAGTCTATCTTATTTTATAATTTTCATGCATAAAAGCACTAGGATTGTAATAAATACCAAAATAAGAGCAAATTCCAAATGTCTACGATGTAAAGAAATATCATAGGAAACGAGTAATGATAAAATGATAAGTTCTCATATCATAAAGATAGCAACATCCACCAAACACAACATATGAGAAACGAAAATTATCGGAGATGTATAAGTATAGATATATACAACCACCAAATCGTAATTATAATCAAATTTTTGGAGGGAAGCAACTATGATCATTTAGTACATAACCACCAAATCGAGTTTAACATAGTATTAACAAACTTTCTCACACTATTTCTTGACTCTCTTTTTCCTTCCCTTGGTGAATGGAGTCCTGCTAAATGCTGTAGGAAATCAAACGCGTGTCGATCGCGGCCTCTTTGTGCTAACGACATTGTCGTCTTCAACGAGTATGGTAGCTACCATCAGCGTGTCAGTGACATTGCCTAGCAAAAGTAGTATGAATTGTATTTGTTATCAAAAATGCCAAATAATAACATATATAGTCCACCAACATCTAATTATCCACTTGGCTACTTAAAATCAATTTTGTTGACTCCTTTGCCTTATCAGTTCTAATCGATCTAAATACTAGTTGTTGGATCAATTGAGCCGAGAATTGTAGGTCAGGTAACTCGGCCAGTAACCCAAGCATGATTTTTCGAAATCTTTCCGCTATCGATCATGAAAATTCTCCAATACGATTTTTATGAATTTGAAATTTATCCTTTGAGAAAAGTGGGCGTACTAGTGCGCATTTTCGAAAACTAGGAATTCAAAATTTATCTGCAAGAATAAGGTACAACATGAAAGCAAAAAATGTCAAATTATAATAATCCATATATGTTAATGCAAAACACACATATAATGTTCAAATGAATCCAAGTTGGACATGTCGATAGATAACTGCAAAATTGATATGTCAAGAAGTAGTCATCTGTTAAGAAATACTGATAGTTTATATGTCGAGAATGATAATTCATATTGACAGATGACTTAATTGATATGTCAAGATTTAATCATCTGTCGATAATAATTGAAACTAATTATCGAGGAAGATAGTTTATCTCAACTGATAAGTCACATAGCTTATCTGTTGAAAATTAGTCATCTGTCGAGAATTCATAACAAAGGTAAGACGATGATATATTGTACATTTAATATGTGACGTAGATGATCAGCTGAACCAATTGAAACATATGAATAAAACTGTCAAGAAAAAGTAAGTAACATCGAGAATTCTATAACTTAAGTGTCAAAAACGACCGTTAATCTCGATGGATAAATTTCATGACTGTAGAGTTATCGCAATTTATGAATTCCTTAACAAATAATTGAAGTCTCTATAACATCAATGAAATATCGCCAAAATAGGATAACTCAACTCTTTCAATAATTAATAAAAATAAATAACACCTATAATATGTAAATGGAATCTCAAATACAAACTTTTTACTGCAGCAAGTGCAATTAAAACCAAGCTTATTATTTGATTTCTACAACCCTAATAGCAAAAGGTATTCTTCTTCGAAATTAACGATTAAAGAAAATTATAGCAAACACATATTTTAGCACAAATCAACAAGTAATTCATGAGTATTGCAAAATATGTTACAAAAATATTGCAGAATACGAGAAATATACTACACTTCTTGCAAGATATGAGAAATGTTGCAAAATATATGCCTACCAAGCACATATTTTTAGCACAAAATACAGGAAATACATTACACTTACAGTTATACTTCGTGACCGACTTCGCTGACGAGAAGTCAAATCTGAAGCTTTGAGGCCAAAAGTTGTATGGAAGAAGAAATTGGCCTCCATGGGTTTAAAAAAAAGAAAATCAATGTTCTAATTGCGGGGTTTACCGTCTCAGTTCATCGGGCTTCATTTCCAAAATGAGGGAAATTGTCGGAAATGATTTGTGAAGAAAAAATCGTGAGCTAGAAAAATTGCTGGCAATAATTTTTGAGAAAAAGAAAGTGAAAGTGTAAAGCATTATGGGTTAGGGTTTGAGTTTTTAGGATTGAGTTTAGATCATGTTAGGGGGCACATTTTCGTCTGATCAGATAGAAAAAATTAGAACGTTGTAACAATGACACCTGACATTCAGTACACTATTGACAGTGCATACAGTGACACATCAGTGCAAATTGGACGATTTTACCCTTTTCTTCAATTGAAATGGAAACTTGCACCAAATGCACATGCTAGAGGGCAAAATCGAAAAAAAGTGGGAAAAAGTAGAAAATGTTATGATGTCGTTACTATAGCACAATGTTTGATTTGACCCAAAGAATGAATTTTTCTTTCCAAAAGCAAAATGGCAACTAAACGTAGGCTTCGAAATTGAGGTTGAGGTGATAGTATGATGAGTTTGATACGATATTTATCTTTATTTTTTTGTATTAACTTTTCATCTAGTCAAATCACCATTATTTAAAGACATATAAGATATTTAAATTTTCTAGAGGAGCAAAAAAGTCCAAAAGTGACATTTGTCAAAATTATAGAAATGTGACATTTTTGTAAATGAAAACCTAAAAAGTGTCAATGGTGCAATTTC
>CAIGRB010126890.1:33260-60429 GCA_903798255.1 Fraxinus quadrangulata | reverse complement strand
TCTCATTCTGCCCAAGTTAAATTTGCTCTTTGCCCAAGGCATGCGACTCTTTTAACATTCCAAAACCATGAAACTATTTACTTATTGAAATTATTTATCACAAAACCTTATTAAAGAATCACGAATCATTTTTATTATTTTTTTTGGATTTTTTGGTTTCTTGCACCATGTATTGGCCATTGCGATATTCAACCTTCCGCATTTTCTTCAAGTATTTATGAAAATTTAAAATTTTCACTTTCTTTGGGAGATTCAATGTGGACAAAAAATACAAAAAGGATAATTACTACAGAATTACGAAATAGAAAATTTTCAAGGTAGTCATTTTTACTAGTCAAAAACAATCAGTAACAGTCCCTTTCGGTTTTGAATTCCGATGCATCTTTTTTCATAAGTTTGAAAGGAAATTGTTGGGTCTAAGTCATGACACGTTCCGTGTTCAAAAATCATTAAATGGAGTTACAACTGGGGTTGTGTTGATGGGTGATAATAGTTGGTTAAGTACGTCATCAAAAATCATGGAAGTGGAATAACCCAGGTGCTCAATGAACGTCAAAAGAGTGCTCGAGTACATTTTTCAAAACTTGTGCTCGATGCACGTCAAAAGGGCACTCGAGCACCCAGGCGGGAGCATCCCTAATTTTTTTATTTCAATTTCTAAACACTCCAAAACCACTTAGAATTGTGATATATAGTTTGTATACAATTGAAATTCATTTGTTTCATGGTGTGTTAAGAGAAAAGAAAAAGAAGAAAATATCTTAGATTTTTTAAGAAACAAATTGTTATCAAAATTCTCTTCTATATTCAAAATTTAGTTCATTTTCTCTCAGCTTTTGCTAATTTACTCTATTTTGTTTTATTATAAACAATCTCATGTTACTATATGGATACAGTGTATGAAACCCAAAATCCTAAGAAAACAAAAAAGGAAAGAAGAAAAATCAAAACCAAACTTTTGTACACTAAAACAATATGGACTACAAAATGTGGACACAAGTATCACTCTGTTCCAACATCTGCACTACCATATGAACCTGAAATTGCTGGTAAATACAATCCATCAAGGTATAATGCAATCATCAAAACAAACCTATCAAGTACGAAATTAATATGATAGAATTCACCTACCCTGTAAACTGGAACTGGACCAAGAGTCTGCAATGGAGGAAGACAATCCCAGTCTGATTTCTTCGATTGTTGGGACGGAACTAGAATCTGTCCTGAAAGTCTGGGGATAAATGGACCAAATTTCTTTAGATTTCATCTTTTCTAGGAGGTACACATCCATATCCTCAACTTCGGATTCATCTAACTCGGTCTTCCCTTCAAACAATTTCATTACTTGTCTCATTGTTGGCCTAGTGTTAGGATCTGGGTGCGCGCATAACAAGCCTAAATGAAGCACTCTTTCGACTTCCTCTTCATCGAATCCTCCTTTAGCATGTAATCGTGCATCAAGGGCATTGTTCAATTCTCCTCTCCCCATAAGCTCCCATAACCAATTTAACAAAGGTGGTTTGCCTTCTTCAACCGGTCGTCTCCCACACATGACCTCCAAAACCAAGACTCCGTATGCAAACACGTCGGTTTTTGTTGATGTTCGACCACTCTTCATCACTTCCGGTGACAAATACCCAACTGTACCCACCACTCTCGTGGTGCGAGCTGCCTTGTCGTGGTCGTGCATTCGTGCTAACCCGAAATCACCTAGCCTTGCGTTCATTTCATCATCAAGTAACACATTGCTCGCTTTAATGTCCCTATGTAACACTTTGGCTTCCCATCCGTCGTGCAAATAGAATACATCACGAGCCACTTGCTTCAAAATTCTTATTCTTTCTTCCCAACTCAAAATCTTGCTCTCATCACATTCAAACACCCTTTTGTCCAAACTTCCATTTTCCATGTAATCATATACCAAAATGAGGCTGCCCTTCTCTTTCTTGCACCAACCTCTTAACCCCACCAAATTTCTATGCTTTAATCTTCCCAAGCTTGAAATTTCAGCCAAGAAACCCCTTGTCCCTTCATTGTTTTCACACGAAATTCGCTTAACTGCAACCTCAGCTCCTCCTGTCAATATCCCCTTATACACTTTCCCATTCCCTCCAATTCCAATAACATTTTCATCCGAAAAGTTCCTTGTAGCTGCCTCAATTTCTTGAAAACTAATTTTATGTGGCCAATACTCTTGTTCCCAATCTTCCATTTCCTCTTTCTCCCGTTTTATCCTTTCATTCCTTTTGAGCAACAAGAAAACAACTATAGAACATATGATGATCAAAAAGAATAGCCCCGTTGTTATGCCTACAATAAAACCTCTGGATTTGTAGATTGGAGTTTTACCAAGCTCGAAAGATGGCAAATTACTTGTGATCAATCCTTCGTGTAGCGAAAAGTTCTTGTTGCTATAACTCCAAGCTAAAATCTTGTGACTTTCAATTAGAGCACCTGTGGCTGCAGTGAAACCAACATACATTTGATCCTCGAAAACATCAGAAAAATTGCGTGAAACGCTCAACAAGGGCTGCTTAGGCCTTTTCATTCCCACAGGTGCCATTGTAACATTGATATTATTATCAGCATAATCAATCCAAACTTGGTAATTTTTGCCATTATTCAGCTTTAGTTTCTTAAAGGTTGTCTCATCATTCCAGTAGCCCGCCTCGTACGCCATAATCGATTCAAGCGAGTTCACATCAATTCCAACATGATTGTTGTTGATGTCCTTGAATTCTTCATTCTTAAACACATCAAATTCAACTCCAAAAACATGGTTACTCTGATTCCCGTTATTCGTAAAGTTAAACAGGCCTAAATGCTGAGACGAACTGGAACCCTTGATTCCTGTGTTTGGCACGAACAAGAAAACTATACCATGTCCCGGGAGCCTCTCCTTGTACGGCACCATAGCGAAAATGAAAGACGTCGAAAAGGGAAGTACCTGGGATGAACTCGGTTGTTTTGTGGCAACCTTTGTCGGGAAAAGGGCACGACCAATAGAGAAAGATGTATCATTAGTTAATATAAGAATCCCAGATTCGATTGTGGCATTTCCATGGAGAGATAAATCGGAAGAATCGAAGCCGTTGTACAAGAAATCAATGGCAGATATGGATTGTACTGTTAAAATTAGGATCAATAGACACAGTGAAAGGTGGTGTTTTTGGTGTTTCTTCATTGCGTGTTGTAAGAGGAAAAGTGACTCCCACGGGAAGTGGGAAATGAAGGGATCCAAGAAAAAGTAAAATATTAGCTGACAAATGCTGTTTTAGATAAATTCAGGGGAAAATTGCAGTTACAATATCAAATATTTTACTTTTATGCAAATTTGATTCAAACTTTTTATTTGTACTATCCATAATATCAAACATTTTAAAAACTTGTAATTGAAGTTCAAAATAGATGAAAATTGTTAGTTTGACTGCTAGTTGATCAAAAAATTAACATTGATAATAATTATGACTATTTTTAAAATAATAAAATAGTAATTTTACATTTTTTCTACAAAAAACATAATTACAATATATTAATAATTAAATAAAAAATACTATTCATCTCCTTCTCCACTAATCGACACTTACTAAATCCGTATTCATCTTTTTCTCCACTCACCCCTAAAACCAAAACCCCCCAAAATCATACCCACTAAGCATTACCACCACCAAAATCACCCAATATTCTGAGCAAGCCTCTCTTCAAAAACCATAAAAACTAACAACATATTTGAAGATACATCTAAAATTAGAGGAAATAGAAGATTTGCACTAATTATATAATAACATGACTAATAGTAGTAAATAGAAATTTATTCTTTAACACAAACATCATCTTCCACCAAATGATATTACTAGTTATCTGATTTCACATGTATGGCGTGTAATTTGAGGATAGTAGTAACAATGGGTGCAAATTACTAATCCCAAAAATGTTTTATAGAAGTAGGGTTGACCTTATTTTGTGTCAACGGTGGCGTCGACATTGATATTCTTATTGGAGGTTGACATTTACTTTGTGGCGGCAATGGCGCGATGTTTGGTGGGTGTGGTGGCTCTGACCATTGGTAGTGGTGGTGGTTTTTGAATAAAAGAGTTGGGGAAGAAGGGGATGGAGTTGAAGGTTTTTGTTTTTATTTTTTGTTTTTAGATTTAATTATTAATATATTATAATTGTGTTTTTTTACTGAAAAATGTAATTTATTATTTTATCATTTTAAAATTAATCAAACTTATAGTCAATATCAATTTTTTGGTCAACTAATGGTCAAATTAACAATTTCCACCCATTTGAACTTTAACCGCGAGTTTTTAAAAGATTTAATATTGTCGGTGATATAAATGAAAGGTTTGGATCAAATCTATATAAAAGTGAAAAGTTTAGTACCATGGCTGCAATTTTACCTATATTCTGGTTGATTTTTCAATGTTCTGACTTTGACTATTTGGTATATTAATCAATTAGGGCCTGCCTCGAATTTTAAGTACAGGCTATTGCCCTTTTTCTAAGGTACCAATTTGAAGGACCGTCGGTTTTGAGTAGTTTTAATAGAAATTTTTAATATAATTCAACTTATGATTGTGAATTTATTATTTATCGATTTAAAAAAAATTAAAATAATAAAACTACATAGTGAAATTTTCAATTTATAATTCTTTCTATAAATTTTTTTATTTATAAGTGATATTTAACTTATAAGTAATTTTTATACAGACAAATTAATATTTAATCTAAAAATTTAAATATTTAATTATAAGTAAAGTTTATAGTTATAAGTTAATTTTGTACTTTAAAATAAAATTTATGCATAAGTGATTTTTTTTACTTATAAGTAACTATTTTATATTTTATAAGTGAATTTTTATCTTATTAGTAGTATTTTTACTTTGTAAATATACAAAAGTAATTTTTATCTTATCAATAATTTTTTACTTATAAGTAAAAGTTTTAATTATAAAATAACTTTTTTCTTATAAATAGTTTTTTTTTTTTTTTACTGAATCCATTTTTTAAACTCTTATAATCAAACAATATTTGCATAAAATTATTCAAAAAGATTCAAAAGTAACAATTTTTGGTTTTTCGAAAGCTTGACCAACATGCCCGATGTTGAATTTGAAAATAGTTATTTTTCAGAAATAGGAAGCTGACTTTTTTCTAGATTCCGCATTGAATGTTAATTAGGAAAGCTGTGAGTAGAAAGAGACGCAAGTACTTATCTACAATATTAAACAAATTTAAATAGTAAAATGGATAAAAATTTAATTTTGTATTCCAAATTTGACTAATTTATGTCGGCCCACTCAATATTAAATGTTCGTAGTCAAAAGGAGAAAGAAGGATCCAGTCATCCAGAAATGAAACCAGCTGGATAATTTATGCTATTTGAAAGAAGAAAAATACTACATTTACGAAATATTTTTGACAAAAATTTTACGGAATTACACTTGTCAAGATTTCATTTGCAATTGAAAAAAAAAATAGAAAATTGTCAACCAGATACTATCAACGCAACATCTTTAAAAATTTTGTAAACAATAATCCAGAATGACTTTTTCCTCGAAAGAATTAATATTCAAGATCTAGTGTGAGTAATCTTAAGTCATTTAACTTTTATACTTGTCAATAGATTAGGTTGGCTTTTCTATTGACAATCTTAAGTCATTTACTTTTTCCTCGAAAAAAGTAAAGTTGACATCGGTTGGCTTTTCTAGATATATTAATCTTACGCCATGTATTACATGGGTTGTGTTATTTCTAAGGCAATGTTAGCACATTGAATATTATTGAGATTATTTTGAAAGTTCAACAAATTTTCATTTAAATCTTAGGGAATTACTCATCTTTAGTATATAGGCACACACTTTGAAAATAAAATTCATGGTTGAATTCCTAAATGTCATTGTGCCTATAAGAGATTCTTTTAGGGATGGAGGTTTTATGTGCTCATGAATTAAAGTACATATTTAATATTTTAGTCACAGAGGTTTATACATATAAAACCACGCAGTGATATGAACATGGGATTCAATATACGCACTATTAAAGTAAGTGTATGCCTAATGAATTGATTCTGTACATTCAACCAGTATGGCATGTAAAATGCGTGTTGACATTTTTAGCCCTTGTTTGTGTTAAAGCAACAATACAAAAATATAGAGAAAGAAACAAAAAAGGAGGCTAGGATTTTTTTGATTAATTGAATGAATGAAAATACAAGAAAAAAGTTTTAAATACTAACATAAGTAAAATGACTAATCTACCTTGAGATAAAATAAAACTAATATATTTAGCCCCTGTCTAGGAGCGATTTTCATCAACTGAAATTGTCTTTTGAACCGTTTGGAATTTGCCACGTGAAATCAGATTTCAGTCATTCAAGAAATCTACAAGGCCGAATGACCATTTTGCCCTCACTTTTGCATGATCGATGCTACAAGTCTATGATACATATTTGACCATTCAACATGGGAACAATGAATGCATACCTACCATGTGTTCCACCCAAACAAAAGGGACTTCACAACTTGCTTTGTGAACATAAAACATTGCATAAAAAAGTATGACACGGCAATATTTTCATTTCATTATTTTGAAGGTGTTATCATGACAGTACACACGTCTCACTCTTGGACGTCGCTTGTCATGAAAATATCGTGTGACCATTCTCATCAGTCTAATTCTTATTCAAATTAGCATGTCAACATTGTTGTGCCAAGTAATCTCTGAACATATCCCACTCATTTCGTTGGGTTTCCGGTGCATTCATTTCAGCTGCAACTTCGTCCCGTTTATTCGGGAGGTCCACCTCCGCTGCGTCGGGGTCCGTTTCTACTCTCGTAAATGCTTTATCGACCACGCCCGCTCGTCGAAAGAAGTTGTGAAAGCCCATAGTGGCAATTACAACAGCTATTTGCACTTTGAAGTTGTAACTTGGCATACGATCGAGTATTTTCCAATGAATTTTTCAAACGCCGAACGCACGTTCGATTACATTTCTGCATGACGAGTACCGAAAATTAAACTTCTCGTGTGAATTTCGAAAGTTATGCCTCTGACTGGTGACCCAGTCATAAAATTGCTGAAAATGATACAATATGTCAGAACCCTTATAGGGTGCCATGTACCCAGGTCGATGTGAGAATCCTGAGTCAACTAGATAATATTTACCACGCGCCGGTTGTCAGAAGTCAATATCGGGGTCATGTATAGCTCTGGCCAAGATTCTAGCATCATGAGAGTTTCCCATTGTACCAGCAATGACAAACGTGAAACACAAATTAAAATCATATGTAGCTAGCACATTCTGTGTCGGAATGCATTTGCGTCCAATAAAACTCACTCATTGGTCCCACGAGAGGACGGCTTTAACGTGGGTATCGTCAATGGCACCTATGCAGTCCCGAAATATCAAATGCTTGTTCAGATTTGGAACGTGATGCTCAGCACCATGATTGTACTTCGGGTCGGGTTTAATTGCTTGCCTAGAGAACTCGATGACCGCTTGAAGCACAAGTTTGAAGTAACGTCCAATGGTTTCCAAAGAATGGTTGAAAAGCGTACCTGTCTATACCCTTTTCCATGTACTAAAATGTATAGAAACATACCAACTTGTTCATACACATCTATATGTTGATGACTGCGGAGTCTGTAATCATCACGAAGCATATATACAAAAGATCGCAGCATCGCAGGATACATGCGGAACTCTGTGTAGCATTGTTGCGGGCTACAGTTCATAGCATCTAGCATGAACATATGACCGTTTCGAGCGAGCGGATATCTTGAAACACGCCGTCTTTGTTCGCGATAATAGTTACTTATAGTAACCTCCCTGATGCGACAGTAATGTAACCACTCGATAATATCCATTCGTAGCTCTTCCGTAAATGCCTCGTCATCAAGTTTATCATCGGGATCGGAGGTCGAATGCAATGCACAGTTCACACCGAACAGTGACATATCACCACTCTCTAATAGATTATGCTCCTACAAGTATGCTCTTACAAGTAGGAAACAAGTATGTACAATTAAGTAGACATGCGTTGCCTTATATAGGGAAGTGGAAAACATAAATTATGACAAACATGTGAGTGATGGGACCATGTACTTTCTTGGTAAGGACTTGGAGAATAAAAATTATGATAATCTTAAAACTACACACTTTGTTCGTAAGCCTGCTCTAAATCTATACGAATCAAAATTGTGGAGCCAATCACATCAACAACGATTTTTAGCAAGCACACGACAAATAAAACATCCGTCCATCATACATATCCGACTGTGAGAATAAGTTTTAACCCTAAATGTGATAAATGTTAACATAACAACAAAGTTTTAACCCCAAACGTGATAAATGTTCTCACTGAGGCTGTATTCTATATTCCTGCCAGTTCCACTCCAACCACTCGAACTTTTCGTTCGCATCATCTAGCATGTCCAAAATTTCCTTATTATGTTTGTCCCTGAGAAAACTGCACGTCCAGTAGTATAAATCAGTTTGTTTTTTCAATCAATTTGTTGCCAATAACTCCGTAAGGCATGTCTTCGGGTCCGACACAGTAGATCCAATGAAGTTGTCAATTTTGGCAGCAATCTTCTCACTTACTGTGGTCGCACGGTCGACAGAGTATGACACGTCCTGAGCTGTAAACTTCTTCTTCTCCTCTTTCGACCTCTCTTTGGATGACTTCCGTTTGTCCTCACTGTGCGGGCCTGACACATCCATGCTTCTTACAGTCAGTTCAGGTTCTCCGTCCTCATCGTTGGAGCTGCTGCTCTCCACGTCTCCTGGGATCTCATCACGGTGACCTTCGTGACCACTATCTTCGAACATCGCAAAGCCAGTTCGACATAGCTTTGAGGGTGTGAATGCGTACTTATCAGAGTCGAACACTTTCCCAAAAAGAGCCTTGTATCGATACACTTCTCGACAATCTTTGTCCTTAAATTCTTTGTAGTATTTGTTCTCCTGTGTCAATACAAACATAACAGTTCCCACAAATTTAACGGTATCACAAATTCCACAGATAACTGCAAAGCAGTTACATAAACAAAAATGGCAGGCACATAAACGAACAGAATGTTTTGAACAAACAAGAGAAACATATGGACATATCTTTTCAGCATAGCATATCATGCATCTTTTGTTTCTTAATTGAGTATTCTGATGAACTCAATTTTATCATCCCAAACTATTTTTCTTCCATTCTATTACAACAAATAATGAATATCAGATATCACTTGTTCATAAACATACTAAATAATACACGGCAAAATAATTCTAACAAAACTAATAGGAAAATAAATAAATTGCAGGAACACCAAATTAGTGTGGTTCGACAACTTGCATACATCCACAGACTACACCGATTATTTCTCATGACAATAATCAATAATAATGAGATTTCTACTTCTCTAGATAATACTAGAGAATCACAATGTCATGAAGATGCAATAATTTTTTGTTCACAAAATTATTCAACAATTGCTAAATGGGTTTAGCCTAATCAAATAATAAATAGAAGAGTTAATGATCTCACCAAATGGAGTCAGAACTTAAACTGACAATGTTTCAATCTCCCAATTGACTAGCTTAAAATTTCCTACTATTTCCCCCCTCTTTTCTCTATTACTATACGTAAATTTCCTGTTGCTGTTTCAGTTCTCTCATACAGAATTCAAGCACATATTGCACAACTTATAAAAGGATTACAAAGAACATACAGAACGCTAACGAACATTACGTAATTCATCAATCCACTACTATCTTGCCTCAACGAAAATAGTCAAACACAGAAGCCTAAACATTGACTGGAGGTTTATGAAACGATGATACCTTAATCTTTCAAGACCACCACTCGTCCGACGCGCCAATCTTCCCAGTTGATGGGTCGTACGAGATACCACTACAGTTGAGCAATTCTTCAAATCTCTTGTGTTTCAGGCGGAGGGCGTCCCATCGATTTTTCAGCTGCTTCTTGTTCCAATTGTGGCCGAAATTGGTGTTGAACAAGTGAATCAATGTATCCCATCCGTGTTTGGTGAAGTACTTCCTATTTCTGTGTCCGTCAGCAATGACGATCTTGCAGGCAGCGATGATGATGTTCTTTCCAAACGAACTCCATTGTGCATTCTTACGGACCCACGACTGACATTGAACGGGAGGACCGTTGGAGGTGGAGGAATGAGGGTAATAACACGTATACACCAAATGACTAAAACATTACGCATTGTACATAAGCAAAAGATCAAAGGAAAAATTACATTGTCTACAAAAGCTTACGATCGACATTAGGGAATGTCTTCATGTCGACTGAAAAATTAAAGAGCAGTGTACCTACCGGAGAAAGGAACGGATCCATGATTTCACTTGTCGACAATCTTCGTGGTTGAGGTGCATTTCTGTCGGGTTACGCCAAATGTGAAACGAACACAAGGGGATGTTGGGACAATAAACTATAGTGGATGTTTAAGGTGAACGAAGATGGAAAGACTAGATCTGTGATTTTGAAGGTGATAGATGTAACCTCATGGTGCGTAAATCAGAAATATTTTTCCATGCTGTTGTCCGAAAATGGGGGAGGGTGAGCTGAAAAGGTAAAATTATGCAACTGGGTCAATCGAAGTTCTTAGCAAGTGAAATGTACAGACAAAGGTCGGTGCTATTACGTAGTCGGAGACCTATTTCGGAGCACTACAGTTTGCAAGCTTCCTGAGGTGGATGGGAATGGAATGGAAGGGGAAAGCACCGTGGTTAGGTGGATGGGAAATTATTGAACGGTAGGTGGGTGGTTTGTTTGTCTACATTCAAAAATGAAATGGAGGGCAGAAGAGGAATTTTAGTCTGACACAACATTCAGCCCAATTCTTAGAATTTTTACTGTTGCACAATGCAACGGTAAAAAATTGACTTTTAAGCGAATTTTAATTGCTCCCAAACAAAGCCTTAACATCTTCCCTCAAACTCATGATACTGTTGTAAGAAGCATCGATAGTTTGCCAAACAAAAAATGAAATCGTAAAATAGAATTTCTTTGTAAATAAGTCAGCAATCTGCATGGTAGAAAGAACAAAAGGTAATGTGATAGTGCCATGCTGATGATGATGTTGAGTGACATGACAATCAATCTCAATATGTTTGGTTCTCTCATGGAATATCGAATTGCGCACAATTTGAATTGCACTCTTATTGTCATAATACAATGGAGTGGCTTGGTAAAGAAGTATACACATATCTGCAAGCAACCAACGTAGCCAAACTATCTCACAAATAGTAGAAGCCATGACACGATACTCTGCTTCTGTGGAAGACCTAGAAACAATATCTTATTTATTTCTCTTCCAAAGAATAAGAGAATCCCCAAGAAAGATACCAAATCCAGTGGTGGACTGATGATCTATAGAATCACTAGCCCAATCAGTATCAGAATATGCTCGCAATGCCAGTGATGAAGTGGATGAAAGAAAAAGGCTCTGAAACTGAATGCCGAAAATACCTCAAAATGAGAAGAACAATAGCCTAATGAACTGCAGTAGGCGAAGTAACGAATTGCCTAACTATATGAACATCATGTGCAATATCTAGATGAGTGATAGTGATAAAACCAAGCTACCCACAATAGTACGATATAAACTATGATCGGATAATGGAGAGCGATAAGAAGAATATCGAGCATTAAGCTCAAGAGGCGTATCAGCAGTCTTATTATCAATAAGACGAGCACGCTCAAATATATCCGCTATGTACTTGGACTGATAAAGAAGATAACCCGTCAGAGAAAATGAAACTTCAATACCTAGAAAGTAACGAAGTGAACCCAAATTTTTCATTGCAAAGCAACGAGCTAACTCTAACTTTAATTTTGCAATACCATCAATATCATCACCAGTAATAATCATGTCGTCAACATATAAATAAAGTAAAACACGACCGATGGTTGTACATCTATAAAATAAAGCTGAATCATGATTGCTAGAACGAAAACCAAGTGAGGTAATCATAGTGGAAAACTTCTTAAACCAAGCTCGATGTGCTTATTTGAGACCATAGAGAGCTTTTCGAAGTTTGCAAACTTCACCACGTTGATGAGAAACACCAGGAGAGAGAACAATATAGACTTCTTCATGTATATCTCCATTCAAAAATGTATTTTTAACATCCATCTGAAATATACTCCATCGACGAATATAAGCAACTGCAATAAAAGTGCGAATAGTAGTCATCTTTGCAACAGGTGCAAAAGTTTCCTCATAATCCATAACATACTCTTGAGAATAGCCCTTTGCAAGTAATCGTACCTTATATCTTTCAACAGATCCATCTGACTTGGTTTTGATTTTATAGACTCAATAAGAACCAATTGCTCGTTTTCCTGGTGGTAGAGATACCAAGTCCCAAGTATGTGTCTGATGTAAAGCAGTAAGTTCCTCAGCCATAGCTTCTTACCAAAGTAGATCACGAACAGCCCCTCTATAGGACAAAGGCTCAGAAAGACGATGCATAGAAGTTAAAAAAAACTGAAAGAACTAGAGTAACAAGAGTAAGCAAAGTCTGGTAATTGAAAGGACTTATGAGTACACGTAGGATAACGAGAAGAAGGTACCACAGTCTCAGGAGGTGATTGGGTAGCCAAAGGATGGGAGGGAACAATTGAAGTATTAGGAGCGAAGGTACCAGTATTTGTAGAACTATCAATAGGAACCCTGTAAGAATCATCATCTGAAGTAGAAGTAGATGTGTGTGGACCAAGAGGTGGGATAAGTTCAGTATCAACATCAAATGGATCAATGTGAATAAGATCAGACTTAGTCATGTTATGAGAAGTAGGAGGATTAGTAAAAAAATGTATATGTTCAAGGAAAATGACATGACAATATAAATATAATTTTTTACTAACTGGATCAAAACAACTATATCCCTTTTGCCCTGCATCATAACTTAGAAAGACACATATAACAGATCTAGATGATAATTTACTACGCTCGGCATGATGTCAAATGACAAAATAGGTAGAATCAAAGATACGTAAGGAAGAATAATCAGGAGCATATCCATACAACTTCTCAAAAGGGGACAAACCTGAATTATGTAAGGTTGGGATCTTATTAATCAAATCAACAACAGTAAGAATTGCTTCTTCCCAGAATTCACTAAGAGATGAAGTAGAGAGTAAAAGAGAACGGGTCGTCTCAACAATATGTTTATGTTTTCTTTCGACAACACCATTTTGTTCGGGAGTATCTGTACAAGAACTTTGGTGAATGGTTCCGTTAGAAGCAAGCAAATCAGAAAATGCATTAGAAGTATACTCTCTACCCAAATCACATCGAAAACATTTGATAATAGCAGAATGTTGAATTTTCACAGGTGCTCTAAATGTACTAAAAATACTAAAGAAGTCAGAGCGATATTTCGTAAGAAAGACCCAACAGTAACGTGTGTAATCATCAATAAAGGAAACATAATATCGTGAACCCCCTTTAGCGGTAATGGGAGAAAGCCCCCATACATTAGAATGAATAAGATCAAATGGGGCAACAAAAATAGAAATACTTTTATTGAAAGGTAACGCAGAAAATTTTGCCAATTTGCATCCACTACAATTAAAAATATCATCTGTTTTCAAATTTCCTAATGCTCCTGTAGAAACTAAGAACTTTAGATGAGATGTTGAAATACGACCAAGGTGAGAATGCCATAAATAAAAAGCAGAAGATAAATGACTTAAACGAAAAGGTGACAAATCAATACTAGAAGCTGCAATTTCTGGTACTTTAAGCTTATCCAAAACATAGAGTGCTCCTTGCCTACGGTCGATACCAATCAGCTTCTGAGACTGCGGATCATGCACATAATAGGTAGAACAAGAAAATGAGACTAAATATCTAGATTCACATAATTGGCTAACAGAAACAAAATTTAAGGTAAGACTAGGAATATGGTAGAAATCATTGAGAGATAAACAATGCGTATCAATGGAACCAACACCTGCTATAGGCATGGGAGTACCATCAGCAGTCACAACTGACACAAAAGATTTGGGAGATAATGAAACAAAAAATGATAAATTTGGTGACATATGATAGGAAGCCCCAGAATCTAAAACCCACAAAGAAGATGATATACCTGAAGAACTAGAAGATAACAAACCTATAGATGAGGCAGACATTGCACGTGGCGATGTTGCGTTTGATTGTGATGCTAGATACTTCTAAAACTGCTCAAACATTATTGTATCTACTAATGGTGCAGCCACTGCAGTATTAGGTTGAGGTGGTTGGTTTCCAAATTTCCATGGAGGAAGAACCTGTCTTTGCTGATGTTGTTGGGGCTGATATTGGGGTTACTGTTGTGTAGCTCTATTCAACAATAAAGGACATTGTCCCTTCCAATGACTCTTCTGTTTACAGAAAAGATATTCATCATGTACAACATTCGAAGACGACCTACTTTGATTACTGGCAGGTGACCACTGAGGTGTTACGAATACATATGGAATAGTAGATGATGGAGCAATCCCTTTGTCTATGTGAGATTTAAGGCGTATCTCCTTAGCCAACAATTCACTAACCACATAAACAACAAAAGGAAGAGGAATACGATGCAAAATTGTCCCACGAAGCCCTTCAAAATCATCACGTAGCGCCATAAAAAATTGAACCAACCGTTGTTCTTTCCGTTGGGCAATATAAGGTTCAAATGCTTGTAATTCTGCAGATTCCGTGAGTACTAATTGATCCCATAAATTTGTCATAGCAAAATAAAATTCCTGAGTACTCATATTTTTCTGTTAAAGAGCGTGAATATCTATCTTTAACTGATACTATTTTGCAAAATTAGACTGTATGTACAGTCTAAACAGGTGCTCCCAAACTTCCTTAGCAGTATCATACTTAGCTAGTGTTGTGCCTATCGACTGCACAAAAGAATTATTAATCCAAGTAATAATATTCGAATTATCAAATTCCCAATTATCTACCAACTCCATATAATTGACGACTTTATCATTTTTTGGTTTAACAGAAGTGTTCGAAACATAACCCCACATCTTTTTGCCCTTCAAAAAATTTCTCATCATATAATTCTAATAAGAATAATTCTTCCCATTTAATTGTACACTAATAGATTGAAGCGAATCAACCCGACTTCCAACCATTACGAAATAAACTAATAATTACCATATCGAAAACAAAAAAGGATTAGCGGAAGCCAAAAAAATAGTTTACTTGCTTGTCTCCAAAATGCACACAAGGAATCCGAGCCAAATCTTTCTTATTGATTTAATCTCCAACTTCAACAATCTCCCAAAAAAACATATTGTCATCAAATCATACAAATAAACTTCAATCCAAAGCTTCTAACCATTGCAAGAATTAAACAATACCCAATAACAAAATAACCAATCAAAACCCAATTCCAGCAAAATCCAAAACTGAGCCAAGTGATTTAAAAATTAAACAATACCCAATAGGAAGACAACCAATCAAAACCTAATTCCAGCAAAATCCAAAACTGAGCCAAGTAATTCACACCTCGTACCATGCAAATACTCACACACACATGTATTCATGCATATATTCCTCATAGAAAATAAAATGGCATACATAATTAACCAGCAATGAGGCAATAGCCGTCCTCATAACTTTCTTCCGGAAGATCAATAAATTCTGTGAGATGGTGGCTCTGATACCATGTTAAAGCAACAATACAAAAGTATAGAGAGAAAAACAAAAAAAGGAGGCTAGGGTTTTTTGATTTTGGAATAGTATTTTTTGAAAAATGTGTTATTAAAAAGTAAGGAGCATTTTTAGATTTATGTGTAAATTTTATTGAGAGAATGTGTGGTTGATAAAAAGAAATGAATTGAAATTTAATAGGGCCAAACATGGTTTAATGATTAGGATATAACCTACAAGCAATTTCTAACAAACCTTCATTATTTGAGTTGCCAATCCATTTAAAAATTTTTACTTTCCCACTGGTACCATCCATGTTTTGAAGCCATCCTCAGAGCTTGACGATTGGTATTCTCCTTCAAATAGTTCTCCATTATCAATTCTAGTTTATATTGTCATTGGTAGTTTGGTTTATTCACCATCATTCGTCCAGATATTATGTGTATTGTTCATATAGTTAGTCAGTTTGTTATCTTGCCTACTATAGTTAATTAGACTATTGCATTTTGCATTTTGATATATTTTCAAGGCACTCAATTTTGAAGTCTTTCCTTTAGTCTACATCATTAGAATTGCAAGCATATTGTGATCCTGATTGGACTAGTAATCCTACAAATTATCACTCTACCACTAGCTTTAGGGTCTTAGTACTTCCTTTATTTCTTGGAAGAGCAAGAAGAAAAATATTGTTTCTAGAACTTCAACAAAAGTAGAATATCGCGTCGTGGCTTCTACTACATGTGAGAAAGTTCGATTACGTTGGTTGCTTGCAGATATTGGTATATTTCTTCGTTGACCTATTCCATGGTATAGTGACAATACGAGTGTTATGCGCAATTCAATATTTCATGAACAGACCAAACATATGTCACTAGGCATCAACCGCAACTTTGCACTCTCACATTAATTTTGTTCCTTCCTTCATGCAGATTGTTGACTAGTTTACAATGTCGCAACTCAACTAGTTATTTGTTTGACAAACTCTCGATGCTTCTTGCAGCAACATCATGAGCTTGACAAGAGATGTTAAAAATATTAATTATTTATACTTTATGAATAGATTAGTCTTTTACCTTATTTGCTAGCAAAACTATATAAAACTTATTTCCCATGTATTTCATTTGGTAATTGAACAAAAACCATGACCTCCTTTATTTTCTCTATTTTTTGTTTACTAATTTTAACAAAAATAACGAATAAATGTGAATTTAAAATAAAATATGCAGTTGTTATAACGTTGAACTGAAATTTTCCCACAAAACGATGGATTAGAATAGCAAGACGAATGTGTCACTGTGCGAATATAGTTTATACAATCGATCTCGAAAGAAATATGAAATTTCTCAAAGTCTACTTTGTTATAAGTTGAAACTGAAATTTCTTTGCTGATTAAATAAGCAAGATGACTTTCAACTTAATTATAACTGTATTCTTTCCGAAATAATCTTTTGTTGACTTTTGTCCAATTGCAATTATAGGCTCGTGGAAAAGGATTATGACTTGTATGCCTAAAGAATACACAAATTTAGATCTTAGAGAGCTAAAACCATAAGCCTATACTACTAATTACAGGCTTCTGGTAATGGGCCAGTCTAAATGTGATGAAGGCGCTACACTTACTAAGAAGGCACCAGAAAGGCGGCCAACCCTATACCAATCATGCTTTATGTACAGGTCAGGAATAACACACGTAGAGAATGAATAATTTTTTCTTTCTTTTTTATTGAGATAAGTCCCACACATGTGAGAGGGTGTAGGAACTCCTACCTCTGTACGTTAGGCTTAATTCAATACCGACCTAGGCAGCAAGAAGCATGACGAATGCGGATTGAAGCACCAAATATGCGATTAATGATAGCCTAGGCATCAAAAGGAGTGCACTTTTTAATTTTTAAAAGTTAAATAAACTAATTAGATAAAAAAATTACTATTAATATTCTTAAAATAAAATAAAATAAAGCCTTATTACACCTAAGTTCGGAAGGTTGAAGTTCGACTTTGCCGTCTTATAATGTCTTACTTCTTTTAGAACTTTGATTATCATGACTCTTCTGCTAGGTCGTCGAAATACTTAATTGAAATCATTTTCGGTTGTGATGTACCTAAGCACAATCTTATAATTTAGCAATGTGTTGAACAGAATTAAAAGAAAACAATAGATTCATCAACTTCAAATTTATCAAATATAAAATTTGATTTATTACATTGTCAAAGAAGTTCGCAAATTCGTGATGCTGGAGTACATCCTAATCCCACCATTGAAGAATAAGTACTTGTGGTGGACCTCACATTAATTATGAGCTATTTTTTTTTTTATTATTTTTTTTTTTAACTGTACACATCACTTTGTAAAACCTCATCAATGTCATATTCGGTGGGTTAAATTATATGAATGGTAACTGAACTTTTTTCAAATGGTATTACTTAATAAATGAATTTAAAAAATGTATTTCAATGTTCACTAAATTATGCATCGTATTGTCCATCTATCACTGAAGTTAATTTTGTTTGTCAAAGCTAATGGGAATGTCAACATGTCGAACGGAATTCCAACTTGGAATTCAAAGCCCCAGTTTGAATATCAACTTGAAAATTAAAGCATGAAATTGGAATGCGAAGCCCCATTTTGAACTCTAAATTGAAAATCCCCAAATCTATTGCGCAACCCCAATTTCAAATTACAGTTCTAACTTTTTACAGTCTTACAGATGCTTTGTCCATCAAATTCTTTGATGAATTGGGTGGTAATGCCTCTGGTCGAATGCAGTGAGGAGCACTTTGTAGTATTGAAATGTTAATTTCTATGAGCGTAATGTGTTTGTGAAATTTCTCTATAGAGCAAACTGTGTAAATGAATTTGAAAACGGCTCACTTAGTGTATTTTTTTTTGTTCAGATTTTGTACGCTTTGTTGATGTCATTGTGTAATTACATGTGTAATGTTACTTGTTCGGTGTAATCATTCGAAATTGGGCATGTTTTATGAACTTCTTCTCCTTTCCTTGTCCTTGTTACTACTGATATGAGATTTGCCTTCATCATCTCCATGCATCAGCATAGACAAAAACAAATACAATTGCCTGAAGTTGGATCGGCATATGGCAAGTCAATAAATATCTAATGTAGAATGGACAAAGTTGATAATTGATATACTATGTTTGCATTTGTCGCTATAAGGATCATGGCTAAGATAAAATTATATTTTTTTTCTTTATCAACTTGTTCGATTTGAAAATTTGGTTGTGCCATCTTAACTCAAAATGTCTTGTCTGTCACTTATTCATATGATAAATCCCATATTTGGCATATAGTAAAAGATTAAAATTTATATAATTTTATTTATTTTTTATTTAACCAAACAAGCCATTTCATTTTTTAACCTATGGAATTGAAGATTTCACTAGAAAATAATTATAAGCAGTATTTTAAAAGGCGCAATTAAACGCGAAGCTTGATCTTGCTATTTAACTACGCTTTAAGCTCTTTAAATTATTGATTTTAAGAAAAGGGGCCCAATCTTAGGCTTTAGACAGCTGAGTCTTACAAAAGATGGGAAATAAGAAAGAAACGAGTTAATTGTTTTGATGGTCATCGAACTTTACAAAGTGTCATGTTTCACTCACTGAATTTTGCATTGCACTTCATCACTCACCGAACTTCGTAAAATTGCACTTCATCACTCACCGGGTTTATTCCGTCTATACCGTTTGCGTACGCGGATGATGGCATTGACATTTGGTTGTTAAATTACTCCAACTAAATACACCTCACCCCTTTCGTTCACTAAAATCGCGATTAGAACCCTAGGTTGATAAAAAAAAAAAAAACTCTCGAAACTTGAAGTTTAGATGGTGGATTTTAGTAGAGACCGTGAACCCTAACTCGAATCTAACCCTCTATCATCGTTGAAGGCACCACCCCGACCACGAATATTGGTGTTTCCAACACTCGCACATGAAGGGTCCACACAGAGGTAATTCCCATCGATTTTTTTTTTGTTTCTTCGATAATGTCGGTGATATATTTCTTTCTTTTATGTTTATGTAGTTCCTCTATGTTGTTGTGGTACTCTTCTTCACGTGTGAGTGTTTAATACCCATTTGGCATAATTGACAATTTCTGTTTAATACCCGTTAGGCATCATTACCCACATTCTTTCTTCCCCAACTTGTTTGTTTTAGTTGATCTTTTTCAGTTTATTGTTTTTGTGATAGATACGGATGATGACCCTGAATTCAATGATTTCGATAACGACTTATCAAATGGTGAAGATGATAGGTTGTTCAACAGTAATGTGATGGGGGGAATTGAGGTAGGTTGTGATGGAGGGACAATTGAACAAGAAGAAGACGATGTAGTGGTGCAGGACAAATATGATGATGCCGACGATTTGGAATGTCCATTATCGGAAGAACTGTTGTCCGACCTGTCATCTGGCGATGAGGTTGGGTATCGCTTCTCAAAGTTTATGGCTAAAACGGATATACGGGATCCACAACTTCATATTGGTTAGTTGTTCAGTTCTATACAAGAATTTAGGAAGGCGATCCGAACTTATGGTGCAGTAAATGGATATAATGTGAAGTTTAAGGTGAATGACGAAGTAAGAGCTCAAGCCATCTGTAAATCAGATTGCCAATGGAGAATATGGGCTTCTAATATGAATAATTTGGATACGGTTCAAGTGAAGTCATATACGCATCAACACACATGTAGTGGGGATCAATACAATCGTCATTGTAACTATATTTGCATAGTCCATCGGTATATTGAGCAATTCATGGCAGATTCAGAGTGGAAAATGAAAAGTATGCAGGCTATAGTAAAGGAGGACTGGAAGATAAATATTACTAGAAATGTAACTTGGAAGGTAAGAAGATATGCGAAACAATTGATCAATAGGACTATTGAAGAATAGTTTGGTCACTAAGGTCGTATGCGGCGGAGGTTTTGAAGACCAACCCAGGATCCACAATGATGATAGCACAATGTGTGTTTTAATGCTTGCAAATTAGGATTTCAGCATGAGTGTAGAAAATTCATTGTAGTACACCGATGCCAACTACGTGGTGTTTGGGATGGTATAATGCTCACTGTAGTCGGCTTAGATGCAAATGACTACATTTATCTAGTTGCTAATGTCATTGTCCAGAAAAAGAACACACGTGCATGGAGATAGTTTTTGAAATATCTAGCGAAGGATATTCAGATGGAAAATGGTCATGACTGGACTGTGATGAATGATAGGATAAAGGGCTTGAGTAATGTGATTGACGAGTTACTTCCGAAGGCAGAACATAGGTTCTGTGTCAGACACATGTATACAAACTTTTTCAATAAGGGATTTAAGGTGATGGAACAGTGATGGAACAAATTCACTAGTTTAGTGAAGCCACTTATAAATGGTTGATAGAGAGGCATCTTTCCGAGTGGAGTAGATCTCATTTCAGGACACATTCGAAGAGTGATATGTTGTTAAACAACTCGTGCGAAGTTTTCAATAAGATACTGATTGATGACAGGGAGAAGTTGATTGTGGCTATGCTGAAAGATATGCAGTTGGGATTTATGACCAGAATTGATAAGCGTCGAAGTAAGATGATGGTATGTAGATGGCGATTATGTCCTAGAAATAAAAAAAGGCTTGCCAAGATAGATGATATGTCAATTTAATGCTCATTGCATTTTTTAGGAGGGCCTAGATGGCAAGTAGATTGTAGGTCAGATTCATATGTCGTTGACTTGGAAAAACGGAGTTGCGCATGTAGGAGGTGGGACTTGATAGGAATACTGTGTACCCATGCCTTGGCTGTCATGCGGGAGTGTAGAAATGATCCTGAGGAGTACGTCGACAACTGCTATACAATGGATACATACTTGTGATGCTACGATAACATTATGAATCCAATCAATGGAATACGATTGTAGCCCCAGTTGGACACTCTTCCAATCATGCCACCATCATGGATGACTCCTCAAAGGGGAAAAAAGCAAAAGAAGAAGGGGAGGCAAGCAGATGAAGATGTTATAGCAACATCCCAAGGAAAATTGCATGTCTGGAGAAAAGAAAAAGTATAGATGACATATTCAATATGTAGCTTAAACGGTCACAACAAAAGATATCATTCTAGATCTGATGCACCTTTTGACGTAAGTAGTTATCGAATTTGTATTGTTAATTTTAATTCAAATAACAACTAATCTTTTTTTCCTGATCACCAGGATTGGTACGAGGAACATTTGGAGCCAATCGATATGGGCATATACGCTTCAGAGGACATAAGAAGACATGTAAGTGCTTATAATGGCTAATGTTTATCATTTCATGTTGAAGAAAGTGCTGGTTTAATGTTGTTTTGTTATTTTCATTGATAGGGAAAACTGGTTCCCGACCTAGGGAATGGATCTAGTTCGAGCCAAACACATGATGAAGTTCGCAATTTTCACTTCATGCCAACTCCCGGGCGTTAAGCAACAACATCAAACTGTTGTTCTCAAAGATGGGCCAGCTCCTTCTGTCCTTGATGATGGACCATCCTTTATAGAGAAAATCGAACTTCAAGAAATGGACACTAGTGGTCATGTGGGGACACCAGATTTGTGATGGCTGCATGTACATGTCTTGTGTACTTTTGGCCAATGTTTTTGTGCTTGTGTTGCTACTGGTTTTATGTGATGTACATAAGAATCTAGTTTTGGTATTTTTTTATGGTGTTGGCTGGTTTAATGCTGGTTTTTGGATGCACATATTATAATGTGACATAGCCAACTAGTTTAGGTGTTTCAATGATGTTGTGGAAGGTGTTGCTTGGTATGGTGGTGGTCTTTGTATTTTTGTAATTGTGATCAAATATTGTAATGTTATTTTGTGGATGAACAGATTATAAATTCAAGTGGTG
The DNA here is from genome assembly GCA_903798255.1 of Fraxinus quadrangulata. Classification (NCBI taxonomy): domain Eukaryota; kingdom Viridiplantae; phylum Streptophyta; class Magnoliopsida; order Lamiales; family Oleaceae; genus Fraxinus; species Fraxinus quadrangulata. The sequence continues at coordinate 37,853 of CAIGRB010126890.1, read as the reverse complement.
TTCAAATGTTGTTTTGTTCAAATGTTCTAATGCTGAAAACCCGTGCCATTACTAAAAAAAGAGAAGTTGAACATAAGCCACTATTTACCAAATATCAACACTGCATATGTAAACTATTTCCGCTTACTTAAATAATCTCCAGTACATCACATAATGAAAAATCTAAGATAGACAATTTTTGCATACGAGAACAATAAATTTAAAAACCGTCTTCTTGTCAACTACATAGTTGGAATGTATTCGCTAATCTCTTCCCTTTTGTTTCTCATTCGCATCCACATCTCCTTTTCCCTTGCGGAACGTAACGTTGATGGATATCTCGACGTCCGATTGTTCGGTAATTCGAGTACAAGTTTTGAACAAACCCAATAGATCTTCAGTTTGATGTTTAGGATTATGAATGGTTGAACAATCACATCTTGATCCCGTACATTTTTAACACTACTGGACTGACCCTCATCTTGTAATGGTTTTCGTTTGTCGGGCGCAATGTTACTTAACTTGAAAAACCTGTAATCTCTAGTGCAACAAAAGAATAACCGACCAATGTTTGTAGTGTTTTCTTCTTCCATCCATTTCATAAAACCATCAGCACAATCTGGACATCGTTGCTTCTTTGGGCATGTCCACAATTGGTGCCATGGTTGTCTGCAACTGTGGCAAATCCCCTTATTCTTTCCTAACACACAAGAAAAGTTGGTCAGAAATATACATCAAACATAAGAAACAGAAGGTTCAGTAAGTGTAGGTAATTGGAATTCAATTCAAATCATCTGCAATAGCCATTTCAAATGCTTTCTGCCTCATTTGTTCAGAAGTATACAACAAGCATGACGTTTTCACCAAAACAAATAGAAAAAATTAATCAAGCACAAGTAACTGGGGAAGAGATGATAAGTGCATTTTACACACTTATATATATCACAAAACATGGATTATTGTGAAAAGTAAATGTGAATATGGCTTAATTATGTGTAATTTGTGTTTTGTAGGTTAAAAACGATGAACGTGATGAAAATTCGCAAAAACAAGCGAAAATGGCTAAAATGAAGTAAAATTAAAGTTTGAGAACTCAAGTGCAAATACAAAAAAGTTGTGTCGATACCACGATAAAGATTTGATAGCATTATGGACCAATTGGATGAGGAAAGAAGCCAAATGGATGAAATATAGTTGAAGTACTGTCACGTATCAACTTCCAGTCGAAAACGTTACGCTTCAGATTTTCAGTCACAGTTTGAGACTCATTTTTGGTATAGTAAACGTTCGAATTTGAAAGTATATATTTATGGAAGATTTGTAGCCCTTTGAGTTAACTTTTCAACATATTTTGAATCACCTCAATCACATATTGAGAGAGAAATATACGACCAAAATACTGAAAACTGTGTGACGGAAAAAATTTATAACAATGAGGTCGCATAGTTTAAAATCCTTGCGACCGCATAGAAGGTTTCAGAGAATTTTAGGGGAAAATTTATTGTTCTATGTGACCGCATTCAACATAACTATGCGGTCGTATAGTATTTTTCTGGGCGCGAATTTCTGATTTCCTATTTTGATTGAAATACCTATGAAAACAAATCTTGTCAGGGTATTTAAACCCTAGGGACATCTAGAAACAGGGGAGATGAGATTTTATCGGAGTTTTGAGAGAGAAAATAGGCAAGAACATGAATATCAACTCCAAGAATACGAAGATTCAATTGAAGATTAATCGGCGAGATGTCGTTCTTCATCTATATTTCTGATTTTCNTTTGTAATATGATTTTTAATTCTTAGTTTTACATTCTTGACATTAAAAATACGTTTTGAATATTTGAATAATTTATATGATCTTATTCTCTCCATAATTATAGTGCACGATAATTGTGTGAGTTTGATGATTTGTTTCATGCATTCGAGAGAAGGAAAATAAATTCGACATATATAAATTATCATAAGGTCTTATAGGGGATAGAAATATACCACTATACCTTATGTAAATCTTTAAATATTCATAAAAACTCATGTATTTTTGTATGTCCGCATCCATCATAGAAATATAGTTGGATCATATATGAAAATAGACTTGACATTGTTCAAGAGAGATTGTTGAATAATTTAGAAACACTGATTTGTCCATATTGCAATCGTGTGTCAAGGTGTAGAACTAGGTTTTAAAAAGATTATTACCTACGAATTTGTGATCCTAGTACACTCATCACACATTAAAAAAAATATTTCAATTTACATTCATCGTCAATTTGCATTTAGTTCATTCATTCATTCATACTTGCATATTTATCATTAATTCAGTTATAATTTCATCAAGAGACTATTTGAACAATCAAAACTCAACTCTTGCTGCTTGTTGGATTTTACACTTGGCAACTACTTTCAAACTCTAGCACACCACCAATCTCTTTCAGAAACAACAAAGTCATTGATTTCAGAAACTTCTACTTCAAACAACACATCCAGCAGCAATGAAATTAACGTTGAAAAGAGAAGGGAAAAATTCCTGAATTACCTCCATTTTTTATCTCCATTTCAACAATTTCAAAAATCACCCTTACCTGGCCTTCAGTTTCGGTTCAATTTTGTTTTCGGGCTAGGGTTCATACAATTTGGGAATTGGAGTCTTTGAGGAGAGATTTGGAGTTAGGGTTTGTTCATATATTTCATCACATCTCACACTTTTATTATAAGAGACGTGTTTGGGGATTCATGACCTGGCAAGTCACTACAAAGTCGAAGTAATTTAACGGCCAAATGTCAAAGCCATCATCCACATAGGCAAACGCTATAGATGGAATTAACCTGATGAGTGATGGAGTGCAATTTTACTAAATTCAGTGAGTGATGGAGTGCAACGTAAAGTTCAGTGACTGTTGAAACAATTAACTTGAAAGAAACCAAAGCTTAAATTATTGGAAGTAATCTGGATTAGTCATGACTCAATGTCACCAACGCTGGGCATGGAATGGAAAAGTACATGAAAATAAACTTCACTACAGATGCTACGACATCACTACAAAATCACCATATATGGTATTAAATAATAAGTATATATTAAACGTAATATTGTCAGATTCATTTCGTTGAACATATCATGTGTTGTCACATAGATTGATGTTTTAACACAAGTGATGCTAGCATTACTCCACTACAAATTAAGGTAAACTCTTCCTCAAGAAATTTATTATTATCCCGCCTTGATCTAATTCTTTTCCTTAGCGAACCCCGCCCCCTTTCTCAAAAAGCAACTATGTTTAGAGTATTAATCCGTGTATATTGTATAGAGTTTGTAAAATGAATTTTTTTTTATATACTTCATTTTGTACATAGAGTTATAAAGAGATTAAAATAATTTTTTTATGACATATTTGCTTTTTATTATGAAGGTAAACACGATACTTTTTAAAATGAAGGATAAGTCTACAGAGTTGGACGTCATTCTTTTAATTGGGTTATTTTCATCCATTTGGTTGAGTTATAGTTATCCACCACACGCCCTGCAAGACAGTGCTTCCACTAGATATACCGATGCTTTGTTCTCAATAGATAAAAGGTTGAGGAAGATAGTGACTTTGTAAGATTGTCTGCTAGCTGATCTTTGATGGAGATGTAAGAGCACCAAAAATACCTACAGTAACATTAAGGGTGTGTTTGAATCACATTATTTTGAAAAAATGAATTTTGAAATAGTAGATTGATGGTTAGAATAATCAATATATGTGCTTAATTCTGGAGTGAACAACCGAATTTTCGTATAGGTAGGTTGCCCTAATGTTATCACAAATGATAATAATTTTGTAAATGGTTTAATATTCAGTGGAATGGGCAAATTTGAGCTCAAATTTTTGCGGGAGTCGTACTTCGACATTGACGTGATCAAATATATTCGTGTTCTACTATGCTGGTGATTAGCGTGATATATTTAATCTATTTAAAGTCATTTACAATTGAATTAAATATTTGATATCTAAGTTACTCACTTAAAACTTGAAAAAGTGGAGAATTTAATTGTTATGTTAAGTTAGTCCCACATAGTAAATCTTTGAAAAAATTGTTGATTTATATGGTGGAAGTTTGGCAAATGAGTTTGAACCCAAAGGGCCAGCTTGGGAGTTTCGACATACCGATTATAAACGTTTATTAAAATATCGATTTGAGGATTTTTTAAAATATTGGTTTTGATTGTTTATGAGCGGATCGATTTTGAGGGGTTTTAGTAGATATTTTCAAAATGGTCCAACCTATGATTGAGAATTTATTATTCACTGGTTATGAAATTTTTGAAAAGAATAAAATTACGAATATGTCCCTTAGTAAAATTTTCAATTTATAATTTCTTATGTTAAATTTTTTTACTCATAAGTGATATTTTACTTATAGATTTTATTTTTTTACATGTAAGTTAAAATTTAAATTAAAAAATTAAATAAAGTTAAATACTTACTTTTTAAGTTAACGTTTTTAACTTATAAGTAAGTTTTACAATTATAAGTTAATTTTATACTTTTAAATAATTTTATGTGAATTTTTTCACTTATAAGTAACTTTTTTATATTTTACAAGTGAATTTTATTTTATAAGTAGTATTTATA
>CAIGRB010126890.1:13257-33146 GCA_903798255.1 Fraxinus quadrangulata | reverse complement strand
GTATTTTTAATAATTTAATTTTTTTTACGTGTAAATAATTTTTTAGTTAATATATTTTTATTTACAACTTAGTTTTAAAGAAAATATGTTGGTTGGAAATAATTATTTTTTAAAGGATAAAATTAGAAGAGAATGTGAAAAATTGCCAAAATTCGTCGATTTGGTAGGTTGAGGGAACCGGTCAAAATTACATTACACCAATTTTGGATGATTTTTAAACCATTCAAAATTAATGCTTAAAAAATTAGTAAGCACCGATTTTTCGACAACTCATAAACGGTGCCATCCAAAATCGATCAAAATTAGTGAAAGAAAAAACTTCCAACCAGGCCCTAAGGGTGACGCTATTCTTTAAAAAGACGATCAATTGAGTTCCATCCAAAGTCCACAAAAGTGCGCCGTCATTTCCATTTGGCTCGACATGGCACGTGCATGGGTCCCTTAAGTACATAATGAAATTATTTTTAACTGCCCTTTAATTCCAACCGTTCGTTGTTTTCGATAAATTTTTTGGATTGTATAACAAACATATTTGACAATCTTCGACCGTCTATGTCAGTCTGTGATAGACGTAACAGACATCTACGATCGACATAACGACTGTAAGAGACACATCATTTTGGTCTGATCGAACATCTCTATTCGTCTGAAAGATTGTCTGAATAGCCACCACTATTTCGAAATGGTTTGTAGAATGTTTGAGTAACCATGAATAATTCTATAAATGGTGTTTTTTTACTAGAAAAATAATATCATTTTCATTGTAAACTTTCCTGATTTGAATTTCAATTCTTTCTCTAATTCTGATACTATTTTTCAAAGTACGAAACACTACATTGAGTGCATTGGAACTCTTACTGATTGTTGTGCTGCTTTCGTAAGACATAAAATTCGTTCTATCTTGAAAGACGATTACTAACTGCCTTTAAGCAACCATAAAAGGGAACAAATTCGTTTAAAGAATACATCATGAAGTCGGTGAGCTTGAAATACATTATGTTCGTGGCTTATTCTAGTTTTGATCCCATTTATCATATTGCTCCGGATTCATCATGTTACTTTGTTCAATTACAATCCCGGTAATATACAAGAGTATGTATCTTCATATTGTTCGAAGGAAAAAACGATACTTCAAAGAACTCATCTTTTCTTCTATTACTCTCCATTTCCTTTTATTGTTGTGATGTGAAGCCTTTGGTTTCAATTTTTTTGGTCGATTGAGGCTTTGCGTTACTGGCATTAATGCATTGGACAGAGTTGTTGATGAATCTTCAAAGGGTGGATCGTAGGATTTCATGGAGTTCTTCGTGTGTTTGATACGTACATAATAAAATTTTAGCATCCAATTAATTAATTTCCAATGTCTGATTTTTACAATTAATTCTCAATAGTCCGATTTTCCAGTACATAAAATTAAAAAGAGGGGCTGGGTTGGGTTGAGCACTTGTTTATCTAAACAAAAAAAATACTATTCTTCTCACATTTCTTAACAATTATTCTTTTTAAAATTTAAAAAATAAGACCATTAAAATTATCGTATCTTTCATCATCTTAGAATCTATGTTTTTGTCTCTTTTATTTATTAAATAAATTACTGCCCACAATCTTACCAATAAAAAATTTTAATAAACACAAAATATTTCACGAAATCCAGAGTCCCACTTCTAAGGCTGCGAAAATTCAAGAAATTTTGAAACCGGAAAATCCTCTTGAAGAATCTCATGTTTACTGGATTTTTTCATTTGTTATTGGTGTGACAATTTCTTTTTATGGTTATTTTTTTTGTTTTTAAGATCGCATTGAGGTTACAATTGATATCTCATTTGGAGATTTGATCACAATTGTTCAAGAACTTCATATGCTATTATGAATTTCGAATTCAAAACAACACGTTCAATTTAAAGAATGTTTGGCAGAGCTTTTATTCTTATATAAGTTGTGAGTTCTACGAAATTTATGAATAATAAGAAGATAAAAATAGGTAAAGTATGAAATGTGTGGATAAAATATATAAAAATAGAATTTGACTAATTTATAAGCAATTATAAGTTTTGCAAGGTCTCAAACAAAATTATAGATGTTGCTACTAATTTTATGATCATGGCAGAATGCAATAAATGCCAATCATAATGAAAAATGATATGTATCCCATCAAGAATGGTTAAGTGAACATATTGGAGAAAGAAAATTGAAAACGTTAATTATATTTTCATCCATGTTTTTTCGATTACCCAGGTTGATCACACATATTTATTACATAAATATCATGATTTTATATAAAATGCTTTCTTTTTTCTTTTTCTTTTTTTCCAAATAGCGGAGGATTGAGTAGGGTGTTAATATTGAGTAACTTTATCACATTCTTATTCATGAAGTTAATTTACTAAAAGACCATTAAAAAAAAGCTCTTTTTCCGAGATTTCTTAGCTTGAAATTGAAATCTTTTAGCAACTTGTAGAGGACTTCCTAACTCTACGGTGAAGCAGGGGTGACAGATAAATAGATAAGAGTTGACTTAAAATCGAGGCGATGGACATGATAGGAGGCAATAATATATCAAGTATTTTTAAAAAGTTTAAGGTATATGCTTTTTTTTCCCTCAATATAGAAACCACTTGAGCAAAATTCATGGGCTGTTTCCAAGAAATGGGCCAAAACTGAACTCGAGCTCTACTATTCATTGTATTTAGTTTTGCCACTGCCAAACCCCATAGTACCAATAGTTGCATTACTTCGCGCAAGTTGACCTTAATACCATTTTTTTTCTCTTTGAACTTTTATTTTTCGTGACTTCAACAGTTCAACTTATTTCGTTTTCGAGTCTCAACAATAAAGACGTGCAATACTCAACAATCAATATGGTAAAAGCATCCCTTGTGTAAAGTGGACATGTAAAAAGTATTCAAATATAAAGCATCGAAGAATATAAATATACATAAATGATAGTATAAACTTTTAAATCACTTAACTAGAACCACAGTTTCAAGCATATTGATGCAGACAATCATACAACACTTCCACATGAAACTGTGATAGCTAGACTCATCACTCTTTTCCTTAATTTGAAAAAAATAATAAAAAATAATTGACTTGAATCTTGATTGAGACGAATCTTTTTCACGTTTGCCCACTAGATTATGTTTTTTTCCTTTTTTTATTCTCTTCCCCACAATGTCCACGAAGCAATACAAATCCACATATAGTTTTCTTGATGCTTCTTGTCTCAATCCACTTTTGTTTTTTCATAGTTTATATATGCCATAGATTGTGTATCTTGTCAACTAATAGAATATGATAATAGTTAAGTCTAGTTCATCATAAACTTTATTTGAATCAAAAGATAAATATCAGATCAAATTTGAATGAAATACCAACAGAAGAGTTTTGATAAGTCGACAATAAACGTAAAATCTATCACATACAAGTGATAGAATCGAAAAAGTAAGAGCAAAAAAACAAGTGGCAAGTGGCTAAGATTTCCACAAACTTCAAAAAAAATTTCCTTGTAAATTCTTTTATAAATTGATTGTTATTATTATTATTATCCAATTCATAGTTGACTTGGAACTCATGTTCGCACTTTTTCAACAAATTCTACATCAAACGAAGCAACACGTCATCCGAAGTGAAAATATGTGTTCTTATATTTCATTGAAGACTTTAACTCTTTCCTGTGTTATAAGCATTGTCTTATATCAGTACAATTGTCTTTATCTCAAGGATAAATTGTTCGTGAAAATAACTTAGCGTCATATAGATCGTTCATATTGGATCATCAAGAATTTGAGAATCAAAGCAGAAGCATACCTGAATCAGACATGGTTATCGCCATGAACAACTTCTGTGGTTTTAGTCTTCCATGTCAACACATTATTCTTTTTTATTTCTCTCTAAAGATGGGAGTCAGAAAATAATGAACAGAACGTGTGATCCGGAGACCATAACCGTATATATATACTAACGGTCCATTGACCGAATTCGACCCATCATGAAATTAGGAACATGTTTGGTCTCTACATATATAAGCTCATACTTTAACTATATATTTTAAAACCAAAAATGTCGAAACCTTACTAAATCACTTTAAATGGGTTTAACCAAAATTGATAGCCTTCATTTTCATACACAATATTTCACATATAAACTCACATGTTCGATTAAAATTTTTACAATCTCCTACTTGAGTTATATGTGTTACCTTATATTTGCGCATTAAACATAACTTTATGAGTACTCAGAATTTGCTATCATTACCGAATGCATCCCCAAATATTCCGGTCCATCAATCATATCAACATAGGATCAAAATGGCTTTCGCTACTTATATTGTAACTAAGCCCATCAATAGTCACATATATTCATATAACTAAATGATATAGATCAAGCATGGATATCATGAAAATGACATGTGATGTGATATTAACATGCATATTTTCAACTGATCCACCTTAATACCTTAATGAGATCATTTTCAAATAAATTCAGAGATAATAAACTAAAAATTTTATAACTGAAAGTTACTTTAACAATAAATCATATCAAAAATGACAGTACATGTGTCTAGCACAAAAATACAAACTTTCACTGAAACTAGATATCTTCAAGAGATATTACACTTATATGAGCAGTGTGCAAATGAAAGACTTTGGGTATAGGTGGACAAAATGTTCAGACCAAACCAAATCAAGCGGTTCGGATCGGTTCTATCAAAAAAATTAATGGTTTTTGTTCTTTAAATCGAGAACTATTTGGTTTTGGTTATGGTTCGGTTATAGTTCAACAACCAGAATCAGAACCAAAACCAAACTTAATATTTAATTTTATATACATTAATTAGTGGATACTCTAATTTTATGCTCATTGGAGATAGCTCATTAATTGAATGCAGTTTGTTAATCGATTTTGGGTTATTAGAGACAAATAATTCATAAGTTGCTTACACCTTAATTTTGTATAAAGTTGAATCATTTCTCTTTCACTCATTTTCAATTTATGCAACGTTGCGACTTACTGGTACTGCATTTCATCAAATCAGTGGAGTGTCATTTAAGATCGAAAAATGAAATTGGTCAGTTACTTAAAAAGTCTTTAAACTATTTTTTTTTACATTGATTGTTTGATGAGTTATTTGTATTCTTCACAAATAGAGGAAACCCTAATGAACATTCAAGAAATATTAAAATGGTTAATGCTGCCTATAAAAATGGACTGCAAAAATTTTGATAATTCATTCTTTATTGTAGGGGTGTGCCTTCAAAACTGTTGCAATTAATTTAGTGAATCATTACTATTACTTATTAAATAGTTTTTTGTATGAGAACGAAAACTAATTTGTGTATTCAAATTATGAATATGTTTTGTTTGTTAGTTATGATTTTTTGATCTCAATGATTGAAATTTGAACTTTCTGAATGTTTGAAATTTATTTTTTTATCTAAGTATATGTTACCAACTTATATGATGTAAATATAAAAATTTAAGAAATGAAACTAGAACCAAACCAAATTAGAACTGAACGGTTCAGTTTGGTTTGGTTCTATATATTTAAAAAAATCATTAGGTTCCATTATCAGAAAAACTATTGGTTCATGGTTCGATTCAGTTCTCTTAGAACCAGAATCAAATAGAACTATATCCACCCCTTGTCCTTGGATATTAATCCTTTAGTAAGCGGATCCGCAACCATGGAGTTTGTCATGATATGCTCTATTAACACATGTCACTCTGAATTCTTTCTTTAACAGCCAGGAATTTGATCTCTATATATTTTGACTTCGTCGAGCTCCTGTTATTATTGAAATACAGCACTGCTGATTTATTGTCACAAAATAACTTGAGTGGTCTTTCTATACAATCCACAATGTGCAACTCAGTGAAAAAATTTCGTAGCCATATTCCATAATTTGATGCCTCATAACATACTACAAACTCTGCTGCTATGGTGGAAGTAACTATGAGTGTCTTCTTAGCACTTTTCCAAGATATGGCACCTCCAGCAAGCGGAAAAATATAGCCTGAAGTGGATCTTCTACTATCTTGACATCCCGCAAAATCGAAATCAGAATAACTGATGATCTCCAACTGATCCGATCTCTTGTAAGTGAGCAAGTCATTTGTTCTCTATAAATACCGCATGACCCATTTGGCTGCTTTCCAATGATCCATTCTCAGGTTATTTAAATATCTCCCTAACATTTCAAAAATGTACGCTATATCCGAACACGTACAAACATTAGCATACATCAGACTCCCTATAGCTGAAGATGAGAAATCTTTTGCATTTCTTTAATTTTCAAGTCATTTTTGGAGCATTGACTTAAACTGAACTTGTCTCATTTAGCCAACGTGTGTCACCTAGTTTACAATCTTGCATGACACATCTTTTAAGTACATTTTCAATATAACTCTTTTGTGATCATCCAAGAATAGCTCGAGAACGATCCCGATATATCTGAATTCTTAATGCAAAAGAGGCGTCACCAAGATCTTTCATCTCAAAATTTCTTGCTAAAAATCTCTTAGTTTCGTGTAATAAGCATATATCGTTGCTGACAAGTAATATGTTATCGACATATAAAACCAAAAAAATATACTAACTCCTACTGAACTTGTGATATATACAATCATCTATCAAATTCATCTCAAAACCATACGAGATGATCACTTGATGAAACTTGTAATACCATTGACGAGAGACCTATTTTAGTTTATAAATGGATTTCTTTAGTTTAAAAACTATTTGCTTTATATCATCCGACAAAAAGTTTTCTGGTTGTACCATATAGATTGTTTCATCAATGTCATCATTGAAAAACGATGTCTTAACATCCATCTGATGTAACTCAAGATCGAAATGTGCTACCAATACTATTATAATCCTGAAAGAGTCTTTCGAAGAAATCAGAGAGAAAGTCTCTTTATAATCGATGATTTCTTTCTATATAAAACTATTTACGACAAGACGAGTCTTATACCTCTTCACATCACCCTTCGAATTCCTCTTGGTCTTAAATATCCATTTGTAACTAATAGGTTTCGAACCTTCAGGCAATGGAACGAGTTCCCACACGTCGTTGTCCTTTATGGACTTTATCTCTTCATTCATGGCATTGACCTATTTTTTAGAGTTGAAACTTTTCATGGCTTGACCAAAGTTGATCGGATCATCTTCCACCACTACAATATCAACTTCATGTTATTTGAGAAATACGATGTAATCACCCGAAACCGCACTTCTCCCATCTCTAGTGGATCTTCTTAATGGCATTAGTTCTTGAAGTTGTAGAGTTTGTTCTTCTGGAGCAAATTGTTGACTTTCAGAGGGAGATAAATTGACATTTTCTTGATCCGGAGTTTCTTCTTGAACAATGTCAGGGATAGAAATCTACTCCTGATCATTGTCAATGGCAATTGGAGAAATTTCAACGCATTTTTCCTCAAAGATAAAGTCTGTAACCCTTTCTCCCCCTGTAAACTCAACATCCTCAAAGAACCGAACATTTTCCATCTTGAAAATTGTCTTAGTTGTGGGATCATAAAACTTGTAACCCCTTGACCTTTCAGAATATCCAATAAAGTAACAACTGATAGTCCTTGCGTCTAGTTTCTTTTCATTTGGCCTATAGGGCCTTGTTTCAGCTGGACATCCTCAAATGTGTAAGTGCTTCAAACTAGGCATTTTACCCGTCCAAAGCTCATAAAGGGTTTTATCAATAGCCTTAGTTGGAACTCTATTGAGTATATACGCTGCGGTCTTTAATGCTTCACCCCAGGGTAATTCTGGTAAGATAGAATGAATAATCATATACCCTACCGTGTCCTTAAGCATTCTATTTCGTCTTTCAGCAACACCATTCATAGTGGGCAAACCCGACATAGTGTACTGTGACGATACTGCATTTCTCTAGAAATTTAGCAAATGGTCCTAGATGTTATTCACCTGAACCGTCATACATGCCATAATATTCACCACCACGGTCAGATCGACGCTTTTAATCCTTTTGCCGAGTTAGTTTTCAACTTCAGTTTTATAGTTTTTTAACACATCCAACGACTGTGATTTTTCATGAATGAGATATATATAGCCGTATCTAGAAAAGTTGTCTATAAACGTTATAAAATAGTGTTGATCATTCTAAGAAGCCGTAGAAAATGGTCCACAAATGTCGGCATATATAAGTTCTAAGACGTCTAAAATCCTGTTGGCTTGAAATATTCTTTTATTGGTTTGTTTTCCCTTTATACAGTTAACATACATATCATATCTGTAAGTCAAGGGGATCTAGAATTTCATTAGACACAAGTCTCAATTCTCCTTTTGGAGATGTGACCTAATCTCTTATGTCATAACAAAGTCGAATTCTCGCAGGTTAATTTTCATTTAACACCTCGAGTACTTACATGCAAGGATTCATTAAAAGAAACAATTGTATCAATTAAATAAAGATTATCATAACCTAGTAAAGAATCGGAACCAACCAATTTTTAATCATGAAACAAACTAAATATTCCATTTCCTGAATGAACAAGAATAACCAGATTTGTCCAAAGTAGAAATAGAAATCAAATTCCGTCGAAAAGACGATATAATAAATGTCTCATTAAGATCCAAATAAAATTCAGTCTTTAACAATAATATAAATTTTCATATCGCTTGTACTTCCATTGTCTTGTCGTCACCAACATATATGTATATTTCACCATCACTTGGTTTGTGGCAACTCAGGCAACCCTGCATAGACACACTGATATGAGTTGTTGCACCAAAATCTATCCACCATGTGTATCTAGGTACCGAAGTTAAATTAATCTCAGAACAAATCAAATTAAGAATAATACATTTCTTAGCACGACATGCATGACAGTTGGTACAATTCTTCTTCTTATGACCTATAACTCCACAGAAGAAACAACCACTCTCAGTTGGTTCCTTATGCTGTTTCTTTTGTGATGCTGTACCTGCAACTTCCTTATCAGTTTTCCTTTTCTTATTCCTTTTGTCCTTAGAGGTGGTGGTTAAATGAGGACTTTCTGTCTGTCATGCTTCAATATTTCCTCTTCTTGAACACAGTGTGAGATGGGCTCATTAAGGGACTAGGAGTCGTTTTGACAATTGTAGCTCATCTTGAATTGACTGAATTGTGCCAGAAGGGATATTAGAATTGAGTACACTAACAAGCCTTTAGATAAATCCAACTTGAGTGCCTTTAGTTTTGAAGCAATGTTAGACATTTTCATAATGTACTTCCGTTTGTTTCATTTCCCTTTGTATCTTATTGAGATAAGATTTGCCAAATGTGTACTAGTTTCAGGCTTTTTCATTCTTGGCAAACCTTCTCAAGATCCTCAAGAAAACCCTTAGTCGTTTGTCACTTTATCGGACATAGTACCCGGAATGCTTTTGAAATAGCACGCTTTATGACCATCAAACTTATGCGGTTAGATCGTACTCACTTTTCCATCTCCCTCTTGTCATCAGAGGTACTCTTATCAGTAAGTGCAGTAGGTTGATCGACCCGTAAAGCAAGATCCAGATCCATAACTCCGCGAACAATCATTACATTCTCTCGCCATGCCTTAAAGTTGGTGCCATTAAGCATTGAAATAGAATTGATGCTAGCAGAGATATTAGTAGCAGAACCTAAAGCTAAATTAGAGAACGATTAATTTGAAGTGCTCACAATTCTTAATATGTAAATAATAATTTTAAATAATGGTAGGGCCAATCACAAGATACCTAGCACAACATCAATATTTAGTCTTTGGACAAAATATTGACTTGTAAGTGGTACTCTAGTTATAGTGATCAAACATTAACAATAAAGAAGCATGTCAACAATAAACATTTCTTTGGACCGATTTATTGATCACACATTAAGCCAAATAATCGCCACATGTTTATCACCACATGTGAATGTGCAATTCGACCATATATTGACATTCATTTGGGCCAATCAAATATTCGCATGAATAACACACACACACACACACACAAACACCTTTTAATATTCTAAGTTAATTAATTTCCACGACAGGGGTTGCTTTGGCAACATGTTACTTCAATTAATTCACTTTCGAATAAGATATCTCTTAAAAGAGTCCTTTGTACCAAAATTTGAAAAAGTAAATCACCGAATTTACATATTTGAGTAATTTTTTAAACTTTAGGAGCCTAAGGGTTAATAATTCAAAATTTTAGTGACAAAAAATTAATTATCCAAAACTTTATGGGTCAATAATTAATTATTGAAAATTTTAGGAGTCAAAAATTAATTATGCAAAACTTTAGGTATAAAAAATTAATTATTTAAAACTTTAGGGGCTAATTTAAACCAATTATAAACTTTTAGGGGCTTAAATATAAAATTCAGAACTTTAGTGGCCCAAATTAATTAATTTTCAAACTTTAGGAACTGAATTATTAAACTTGGAACTTTAAAATGCCCAATTGAGTTAATTTTAACTTTAGGGGGCTGAAATACCAAAGAGGGGCTGAAATTTTAAAATATAACCCTAATTTTAAATTACAACCAATGACCTCAAAATTTCAAATTTTCAACCCAAGCCCCCGCCCCCAAAATTCACCCAAACCCTACCCTAAAACATAGAAACCCTTAGTAACATAGCGTTGCAACCTTTTGTAGCGGCGACGTCGCTGCTGAAAATCTGCAGCTGCATCGCCATTGCTGGAAATAACAGCAGCTGCCGGGCTGCTGCTATCAGATAGCAGCGGTCGACAGCGCACTGTCACCTCTCCTCCAACAGTGCTGCTTCGCTGCAGCCCGCACGGTAAACAATATATTTTTTAAAACTGAAATTTCTTGATCCACATGCCAAAAAATTTTTTCAAATTTAACAAAATAAATCTGGATTACTAAATTTGAAAATAATGAAATTATCACAAGAATGAAATCAAAATTTCGATTCTCAATGATTCAACATGAATTGGTTCTAATACCACTTGTTGGTGAAAATAATTCACCGTTATATAGATCGTTCATGTTGGATCATCAAGAACTTGAGAATCGAAGTGGAAGCGTACCTGAATTAGATATGGTTATCGCAATGAACAACTCTTGCAGTTTTAGTCTTCTAGATTAACACGTTGTTCCTTTTTTTTTCTCTCTGGAGATGGAATCAGAATAGAATAAACAGAACATGTGATTCGGGGACCATAACCGTATATATATCAACGCCCATTGACTTAATTTGGCCCATCATGAAATTAGGAATATGCATGGTCTCTACACATATAAACTCATACTTTAACTAGATACTTTAAACCCAAAATACGGAAATCTTATTAGATCACTTTAAATAGGTTTAACCAAAATTGATACCCTTCAATTTAATACACAATATTTTACATATAAACTCACATGTTCGATTAAAATATTTACATAAATCACATTGTTTTTCGAGTTATTGTGATCCAACTTAGGGCCTACTAGGCTCTACCTTACGGGTTTACATAACTAAATTTAAGACTTTATTTGCACGTTTTTCAATGTATAAACAAATGATGAATTTATAGTAGTACTTAATTAGTTTGTACTATGTAGCATTATGCTCAATTACTAGTTCGTCGAATTAATATATTAAAATGATGTTCAATTGAGAGTTGTTTAAGTAGTCATTTTAGTTTTTTGTGAATTATCTAAGCACAACCTTCGAATTTAACAATGAATTGAACATTTAAAAAAAAAAAGTTCAATTATCAACTTCAAATTTATCCAAAAAAGTAGAATGTAATTTCTTACACTGTAGAAGAAGCGTGCAAATATATAATTGCTGGAGAAAATTTTCCCACCATTGAAGGATAAGTGCTTATGGCGGACCTCACATTCAGTGAATAACTTTTACATAATTAATTGCTTTTGTAAAGTGCTCCAACTTCTACCTAAAATATGGTAATGGTAATGGAGTTCTTGTCATAATAGTCCTCCACTAACAATATGGCTAGACTGGACCCACAAAAATCTCCATAAATATGCGAAGTATCTAACGTTTTTAATTTTTTGGGTAATGATATTTATAGTCAAACGACTATAATAATAATAATCATATGTGTCAAATTGTTATTTGAAACATTAGCTTGTTATTTGTGATAATAGAATTATAGGAAATTAATGTCTCAAGTAACAAGATGTCATATAGAATGATTATTGTAGTCGTTGACTATGAATAACATTATTCTGTTTAATTTCCACCAATACATCCTATCACACTAAAAGCATCTCCAATAGTAGTATAAAATTGAGTGTAAATTAACATGTTCAAAATTATTTTTACATCCCGTCGAATCTAAATTCAAAATTTATTTCTAATGAAAAGATCTAAAAAAATTATGTACAAGTGGGTTGGTAACTTTTAGTCTCTTGTGGATCCCCCAAGTATATCTAAATAATATATAAATGTACATCTTTTAAAAAAAGAAAAAAATTATAAAGAGTCTTTGTACCTCTCCATTGAAGAGGATTTCGATCATTTTAAAGATTTAAATCACAATTTAGATTTAATTTAGAGCATCATTGAAGATTCTCTAAGACGTTTGCTTTTCATTATTAGTATAAAACTATGGGACATGATCACAATTTTTTTCCCTCTTTTTATGGCTTCGTTATTTTATTCAATGAAAAAAGTTGAATTTGTATTAAATTTCTATGGACTCACAACGTTGAAACCGCTGTATTGAACTTATTTTGTTGGAACCATCTGTATACATCCCTACCCTAATTTTGTTGTTTGGACAAAAGAAATAACAAAATTTAGCTCTGGCATTTGTTAAGAAATTATTAGCTCGAAAATAAACATTGTGGCATGATATACGACAATATTTGCAAGGAAGAGTAAGAATCTTCATAATTATATTATCTTTCAAGTATACAGAGTACATATACTACAAAAGACTATTGAACAATTTGTGCATGTTTTAGACTTTAAGTTAAAAATATGTTTTACACTTAAAGGACATGTTAAGAAAAATTATAAATTCATAAATTTATTCTAACTTTTATAAAAGAAATTACCTTCCACCAATAAATTTGACAAATAATCACAATCCTTAACTTAAGTAAATCCGACTGCATAGATCTATTAAGTTAATGATTGTGTTATTTGTCAAATTCATTGATATGAACAATAGTCCACATTAACAAAATACTAATAATTCCCCAACAATTGCATCCATCAATGTCTCTTCACAGAACTCATACAGGTGCTGCCAACACCTGTATGGTATAGTTTTGTCATTGTTTCGAAAATCAATAAAATATTGTCAAGTGTTCTTTTATAAAAATTCTATCACTTTTTTCTTTTTTTTTTTGTACCTATAGTATTATTATTTTTTTTATAGAATTACAAAAGAAAGATTTATAAAATATTAAAATTTTGAAAAATATTGCGAAAATCATAGTGCGTTGATATAGCCTCAGTTTGAGTCCATTTTTCCTAAAATTCATTTTCAATTACACATTTTCCCAATAAAATAATTTTACACGTAAATTCAATATTTTTTTTTTTTACTTTTTAATCAAACATTCTCTAAGAAATCACTATTACAAAACCTCTTTTTCCATAAAATGGGGCTCAACCACACCCATAATTTAAAGTACCCAAAATGGAATTTGGTGTATTTGAGGTGGTCCCCTGAGATCACCAAGGATAACAAATAAAGGAGGATTAAATTCCAAAGAAGAACAAAAGCAAAGTGCTGAATGCCTTTATAATCCACCCAAAAAAAAAAAAAAAGCAGATAGTCATGCAAAAAGGCAAAAATAATAATCTTAAATTTTGGGCGAAGTGGAAAGAATTAGTTAGGAGCAAGTCATTTTCATTGTTGAGAACTTGCACTTGTCTAATGCCTTTCCAACTAAGATATATAGTGCTAAGTGCTGTTAGACTAAATCACACTTTTTAATATTGAACCTTTTCATATAAAAAAAAAACAACAACAACAATTTCCAAAGTTAATGTGTCTGAGAATTATTCTAAGAATAACTAGCAGATCTATGATTCATTACAATTCAAATGTAACATTTAGTTAAGTGAAAAACACGTGAAGTCTCGTCTGATTCAGAACAATTGCTAACCATATATATATGTCAAGAATCTTGTTCACGTGATATTTTTTGACTTTTTTTCATTGAATGAGTGAGCGAGCAAATTTGTTTAAAAAGTTTAAATGGGAAAATTGCAGCCGCGGTCCCAAACCTTTCATTTTTTTTACAGATTACACCCAAACCATTAATTTTTGCGGCAGAAGTTCCAAACCTTTATATGTAATTGCAGCGTCGGTCCCAAACCTTGAGTTCCGTCAAAAAAATCGTCAGTCAACGTTGCTACAATAATTTTGACTCCGAAAAATTACAGCGCCAGTCCCAAACCTTTCATTTTGTTGCAGATTACACCCAAACCTTTAATTTTTACGGGCGAAGTCC
Source organism: Fraxinus quadrangulata (assembly GCA_903798255.1). Lineage (NCBI taxonomy): Eukaryota > Viridiplantae > Streptophyta > Magnoliopsida > Lamiales > Oleaceae > Fraxinus > Fraxinus quadrangulata. The sequence goes on along the minus strand of CAIGRB010126890.1, from coordinate 18,708 downwards.
CTAACCTTTACATATAATTACAACGTTGGTCCATGTCACGCATTCCATCCATAAAACTACCAGCCAACGTTGAAACAAAATTTTGATTCAAATGACAACTTAATTGATGGGTAAAATTGTCAAAACAAGTTATCCAAAAAAATATTTGTCTTCTTCAAATTCTTCAATCTTTTCACAGCCATCACATTCTCATCATCGATAACTATTCGATTAGATAACAATCTGATCAAATTTATTTTAATATTCGAATCGCTAAATTATTTTTATGACATGTTATTTGTCACTAAAATAAATAAATAATAAAATAAAAATAAATAAATTACATTTTGTACTATAATTTGTATGTATTATTAAATAATTTTTAGATTGATTAAAAATATCTAAAAATTAAAAATAATATTAAAATAAGAAAATATGTTTTTATGTATTTTTATGCCTATATTTTGTTTAAACTCATTTAACTCGAAACATTCACTCCCCACAACGTATTACGCTTTTTAGAATATCGTATACATACGGATTGACTTTTTTATTTTATTTTTATTATGTTTTGAATTTGATGACTTTTTTATTTTAAACTTTTTTATTTTCTCATATATTTATTTGAGTGACAAATAACAAGCCATAAAAATATGAAAAATTGCAGCGATTTTCTCATATAATTTATTTATTTATTTATTTTAATGACAAATAACATGCCATAAAAATAATTTAGTGATTCGATTATTATAACAAATCGGATCAGATTGTTAACTGATCGAATAGTTATCGATAATGAGAATGTGATGGCTGTGAAAAGATTGAAGAATTTGAAGAAGACAAATATTTTTTGGATAACTTGTTTTGACAATTTTACCCATCAATTAAGTTGTCATTTGAATCAAAATTTTGTTTCAACGTTGACTGGCGGTTTTATGGATGGAATGCGTGACATGGACCAACGTTGTAATTATATGTAAAGGTTAGGGACTTCGCCCGCAAAAATTAAAGGTTTGGGTGTAATCTGCAACAAAATGAAAGGTTTGGGACTGGCGCTGCAATTTTTCGGAGTCAAAATTACTGTAGCAACGTTGACTGACGGTTTTTTTGACGGAACTCAAGGTTTGGGACCGACGCTGCAATTACATATAAAGGTTTGGGACTTCGGCCGCAAAAATTAAAGGTTTGGGTGTAATCTGCAAAAAAATGAAAGGTTTGGGACCGCGGCTGCAATTTTCCCAAGTTTAAATGGTATAATATGTTTTTTTCTCTCTTTCTTAAGAGCTGATAATGGAATGGCAAAAATTATCCAATTATTGTATAATTTCTTAATTTCCTACGATTAATGAAAAATTATACAATTTGATGCTTTAGTTTACGATAATGACCAACCATAATGTTAAGTCCAAATTATAATTGACAATTTCTAAATTTATAATTGACTATTTCCTTAGCCAAAATCAAGTTTTAATTGGATTGTATTAGGAGTCTATAGAGTTGTTATCAAAGTCAAATTATAGAATCCTAATTAAAGTCAAAAGAGTTGGATTGGTAGTATAGTCCTTGAAGGAGTTCAAGATTATCACATATGATCATTGGAATGCATTTAAAAGTCCAAAAAAAGTCAAATAGCCGTACAAGTTATGCTCCAAATTCTCAGTCGCAATTTACAACCATTTTTCACTTAGAAAATATTGGAATTTGGATAAGGCTATTTCTAGAATAATTGTAGCCCTTGGAGTTAGCTTTCCAACGCGTTTTGAATCACCTCAATCGAATACCGTAAGAGAATGTTATGATAAATATATTGACGATTGCTCAACTGTTACTCGCCTGTCGCTGGCTTAGCGCTCGAGCGCGATAGGTCGACCAAAATTCTGTTTTGTTTCAAATACTTGGTTTTTCAATCCCTTTTTATCCGAAACACTTCTCTCTCTCTCTCTCTCTCTCTCTCTCTCTCTCTCTCTCTCTCTCCGCACGCAGTGGAGCTTCTCTTCACNAGCTTGGCGCTCGAGCGACATGTCGACGTTCAGATTTCTGTTTTGCTTTAAAAACTTGGTTTTTCAATCCATTTTCATCCCAAACACTTTTCCCTATATATATATCCTACTCTATGAATGTCTAAAAGTGTGTTGAATCATATTTTCCATAGAAATCATTCATTTAAAAATCTAAAACACATTCATTGATTCAAAGATTCAACAACTATATTATTTGAGCCATAATTTCATCCAAACTTCGATTTGTTGATTTAGCTATATTGTTTTATATTAAACCATAGATCAAAATATAGAAGATCTTTTGATCAAACACCAAATCATTTAATACACCAGAGATACATCGATATCAAAGATCGGGAGCTGTTGTAGAAACACAAATTCAGAAGGACTAAAGTGAGATATCAGGAGTCTGGATCTGGCGTCAGGAGCACGTAGTCCATGAGGGCTAAAGTATAAACAAAGAATCGAGATTTGTTTTGAAGGAGCACACTTCCAGTAGGATTAAGAGAGACTGCATGAATTGAAGTCAGAAATTCTAAGGGGTAGACGGGTCCAAACCATACTATAAATTTGTTTCGATTTATAGTGGATTATTGACTGACAATGTGTCTAGAATTTTTACCCAATTGGAGTTTCTCCGTGATCATCTTTAGTGTTCTTTACTGCTCTAATTATTGATTGTAGTATTCAAACTTGGGATAAATTGACTTTTTTGATCTAATCATCTAGAAACAATTAAAAGTGACTTATTACTTTTAATTGTGTAATTCCGCACGTGGGTCTAAATACTACGAAATTTCAAGTGATATTAGAGCTTAATTGCGATTCTTGACCCAATATTTTCTCTAGATAAGTCAATAAATTTCTAATTCAGGATTTGAGTATGATATGAAAATTCGGGAGGCTTATAACCAATTGTTTGATGAGTGTCTTAAGTTGAAAAAAGTAAATCGCTCTGTCTTTAAAAAATTAAATAATTTTGAATTAAAAAAGGAGAGTCTTGTAGCCAAATTTGAGGAATCTACTAGAATTTTGAATGAGTTAAGAGTTGAGAAAGAGTCTTTAGATATTAAGGTTAAATCTCTTATGAGTAATCTGAAAAATTCAAATACTCAACTCCAATATTTTTCTAGCGGATCTAAGAAAATTCATAGCATGATAGGTTTGAATGAAACAATTGGGGATAGAAAAGGTGTAGGTTTTAATGAAACAAATTCTCATATTGCTACTTTTTCGAAAAATGAGACCTAAAAGTCGTAAATCCTTAATTAGGAAAAATAAACAAGATCTAACTATTCACATTAGATTCTTGACTAATCAAGTGAGTCACTTGATTGATTTGATTACTCAATTGACTAAAATTATATCTTCTTCTAAGAAGATTTGGCTAAAAAAAAGTTAACTCACATGTCAAAATGATGATTTACATTGTGGTATTGCTCACGTTGTTCTTCATGGTAAGAGCATTTCTATGACTCATTGAGTTAGTAGTTAGGTGCATGCATCTGCATTATTTATAGTAACTACATATTCATGCATGCACTCTAAACTTTTTCTTTATTTGTTTTCCATCTTATTTATTATCTTGAAAAATGAAATTTAAAAAAAAATTGAAAAATGAAAAGAATTTCTATATTTTTTCGACATGTTATTTTGCTATCAAGTACTAGTTAGATTCATAATTGGTAAATTAAATTTTCATTAATTTGTTTAGAACTTGTTTGGAGTACTTGCTATATATAATTACATGTATTTTATGCGCTACACACATTAAACTCTTGTTAGTAGGTTTTGATCTCACGTTTGCGATTTGGAATGTAGTTCATCTATGTGGTGAATTGATTTTAAATATGGAATGACATTTAAATTAGTTGACCTAAACTCTTGCATATTCCCTTTTAAAAAAAGGGATTGCTATTGAGTTTTAAAGAATTTTTTTTGAATTACATAAAATGTTGTGAAACAATCTTATACTTTTTTTCGTAGTCTATATGACTTGAGTAATTAAGTCTGCTAAGTATCTTAATACCTGGTGTCCTATAAGTCATCTATCTTTAGAGTCATCATCTTAAAGTTTGTCACGGGGATCATGTAGAAAGCTTAATGAAGAAGAGTGCACATAAGATTTAAAAACTAAAAGAAAAATATACATATATATGTGCTCACAGATAGGGAGAGAGAATAAATTTATACAATTAATTATGANAGAGAAAAAATTTATACAATTAATTATTAGCTTTTTAATTTATAAAGGTTCTAGTAATATTGAGTTTGACTTCATATTTTGAAGAATATATTCATTCACCAGTGATTCTTTACAAGTCATTTCTCATTGATTTAAGATTTTGAAACTTGCTTACATGAGTTTAATGACACTTTTCACACATGAATGATTTATACAATTTACTTCATATATGTTTGATTTATACAATTTACTTCATATATGTTTCAATTAAGTTATGTGAAATTTTTTTACTATTTATGAATTATACATGTATAAGTAAGCAAATAATTGTTTATGATAATATATTTAAATATTCATGAAAAATAAAAATAGTTGTCTCGAAATTGGAAAATTTTTATTCTCCTATTACATGTTTTTACATAATTTTTTGCCATATCTATGTTTAACATGATTATTACTTGTCTTTTCTTTGTTATTCGTGACAAAAAGAGGGAGAGATGTGTATTTATTTCAATGAGTTGATTATATGAGTTATGGGGAGAATTTTAATTTTTTGATTGATAGATGACTTTGGGGGAGTCATTTAATATATTTGCTGAAATTTTATTATTGATATAGTTTTGTGTTTTTGTCTATATTCATATAAAATTATATAATTTATTTCTAAAATTATAATTCACATGATATTGCATGTTTCAGTGTTACTTGTGTTTTATTATGTTTTTATTTAACTTAGTTATATGATTTTAATTTTGTTAGTTTCATTTTTCTTTTTACTTGCTATTGTGGTTTTCATATGTTTTAGGAAATGAATTGACATATTATTGAAGAAAATTTTGAAAAGTTTATTTTTGGGTAGTTTAAGACTTATTGACTTTGAAATAAATATGATTTATCATGGAATGTCAAATAGGGAGATTGTTAAGTTCAAATTATAATTGGCAATTTCTAAATTTGTAATTGACAATTTGCTTAGTCAAAATTAAGTTCTAGTTGAATTGTATTAGAAATCTATCGAGTTGTAATCAAAGTCAAAATATGAGTTATAAAATCCTAATTAAAGTCAAAATAGTTGGGTTGGTAGTATAGTCCTTGAAAGAGTTAAAAATTATCACATATGATCATTAGAATGCATTTAGAAGTCCAAAGAATGTCAAATAGCCGTACAAGTTTTGCTCCAAATTCTCAGTTGTAATTTGCAACGCATTTTCACATAGAAAATATTGGAATTTGGATAAGGCGATTTCTAGAATAATTGTAACCCTTTGAGTTAGCTTTCCAACAAGT
>CAIGRB010126890.1:0-13041 GCA_903798255.1 Fraxinus quadrangulata | reverse complement strand
ATATTTTGATCAAACACCAAATCATTTAATACACCAGAGATAAATCGATATCAGAGATCAGGAGCTGTTACAGAAGCACAAATTCAGGAGGACTAAGGTGAGACATCAAGAGTCGGAATCTGGCGTCAGGAGCACGTAGTCGATGAGGGCTAAGGTATAAATCAAGAGTCGGGATTTATTTTGAAGGAGCACACCACCAGTAGGATTAAGGGAGACTACATGAATTGAGGTCAGAAGTTCTGAGGAGTAGACGGGTCTGGACTGTACTATAAGTTTGGTTCGATTTATAGTGGATTATTGACTGACAAAGTGCCTGGAATTTTTACCCAATTGGAGTTTCTCCGTAATCATCTTTGGTGTTCTTTACTGCTTTAATTATTGATAAATTGATTTGTTTGATCTAATCATTTAGAAACAATTAAAAAGTGATTTGTTGATTTTAATTGTGTAATTCCGCATGTGGGGTCAAAATACTAGGAAATTTCACATTAGAAGTGGATTCAAAACTCACACTAAGCTCTACTATCAAGAACTACACGATTTTTAGTGGACCAAAAAACAGTTTTACTATACTTACATTATGGTCGACGTTCCATCATGTGGCACTTAATTCTACAATTGATTTGTCTAATACTTAAAACAATCAATTATCTCGATTTTGACACATATTGGAATGTCATCCAAAATGTAAGCAAAAATGTACAAGTAGATTAATTTATCCAAACGAGTCTTTTAGGTTAGATCATGAGTTAATGTTTGATCAAAGTGGATGTGATCTTTCAAATTTAACTCACAATAATTAGACGACCATGTATAATTCTTTGTTGCAATAAAAGTAATGGCAGTTGTATACTTGTATTTGTATCATATATTTAGCCAAACATGAGAATTAAAATTAATTTTTTAATAAATTTTGATAAAAATTGATGAAATGTATGATGAAAAAATTGTGGATCCTATAAAAATATATGATTAAAATTAATCATTAATTTAATTTAAGTCGAAATCAATAATTAATTTAATTCTACTAGAAAGGGCTCAGTCGTGTACGAGAGAAATAGAACTAAATCATTGTATTTGGCCAGACGTAGAATATGTCTAATATTGGTCTAGCATAGAACTAAACTCAAACGAATTAGTCATACAACAATTATTAGATCATCTTAGCTTCATGCAGACTATACATTACTTTTTGGGTTTATGTGAAAATTAATATTGTATGTACAAATTGATGATTATCCTCACGTGATGTGACAATTGACGTAATGTGAAATGATAAAATCAATAAAACGTGTGGATAAAAGTGTAAGGATAAATTTCAATCGTTAAATGTTGAAATATCGATCAATGTATAAGTGTTTGTGCTACTTCTATTAATAAGAATTACATTTTAAGATGAAACTTCAAATATATGGTATAAGAGTCAATTAAACTTGAACGAGCAGCTTGATCCAACTTAGACTTAAATAAACACAAAATTTAAGATTGATCTGTTTAAACGAGATATCTTACGAGAACGTGTTAAATGACAAATTACACATCAATTAAATATCAAAATATCGACCAATACATAAGAGTTTAAAATACTCCTCTAAACATGTTGAATTATTAAAATGAAACCACAAATCTTCACACTGAGATCCACCTTATTAACCTTATCATTTAATATTATGTCATATAGGGATCGTCCCCAATTTGTATATTTATCATTACTCTTATGCGAAACAAGTGTTGATATTCTAGTAATGCGTCTTCCAACCATAGCTCATCAAATTCAGCTCTTTCGCCCGACATGGTCTATTTGGGATGGCCTGTATCGCATGATTGTACATGAATTTCCTTTGCGACCCAATCTTTTGAATCTAAGACATTCACTTAAAATGAACTTTTGTTCACATCGAATTCTACATGGACCATGTAGAGATGAACGAGCCGAATCCAATAAACCATGGTCAATATCGTATCATTATAGAAATTCTCGTTGATAAAATACAGACCAATGAGACGCAAATGTAGCTATCAAAAAATCGAATATGTATATGAATTTGAACAAATATTCTGATTTTATTATAATTTAACAAATTATTGATTGAAAGCCAATATTCCAATTTACAACCAGTTAGTCACATTCTACGAGTAAGTAACACGTGAGACCCAAAAATGAATGGCGTACTTATGAGTTGACTCGTGTCAAAAGTGCTTCAATCAATCATTACTTTCTTGACCCACTGGGCCGACACAACAATAAGGTTCATTGACCTTCTCAACAATGAGACTAATAATTAATTTGTATAATTATTGACAATTGTTGTTGAAAACGTTGATTTGTCAAAATTTACATCATTATTTCAAAAAAATAATTTTTTAAATGGATGAATATAATAATGTCAAGTATGAGACGTGAGATATCAGATGAGATTATACAGGAAACGTGTTCTACTCTACCTTATTCTCATTCTTAAGTAATCCTTTCCAGCTTGTCCTTGAAGCAAAACTCATTATTGATTTTCAATCTCCTTGATATTAATATTTATTTCATCGAGCAACTAATTAAGCCAGTATGACCATCATTAAAATAAAAATATTTTTGTTTCCAAATTCATTTTCAATTACACATTTTCATAATAAAAATATTTTACACGTAAATTTAATTAATTTATTTTTTTACTTTTTAACTACACATTTTTTCAAAAAAATCATTATTTAAAACTCATTTCCCCAAATAACTCATTTTAATGGTAGTCAAATAGGGGCTAATTAAATTAAAATTTAAATTAAAGTTAACAATTAAATTTAATACAATTTCATATATATATTTTTAATCAAAATCTATTAAATTATTATTATTATTATTATTATTTTTTTATATCTAATCCAAATAAGGGCTTAATAAGTGTACACTTAAATTCAAAATTCAGTTTTTAATGCACTCTATATTTTACTATTTAGGAATCTTTTATTTATTTTTATTAAAATAATAATATCATCCCATTTAAATTTGTATATGAAATATAAACTCCTTTGAGTTGACATGTCTAACAAAGATTTCAAATCTATATGGAAATCTAGAAACAATTTTGCTACATGTACCGTTTGGTTGACGCATGTGAGGTGGTCAAAATTTTTGCCAATAATTTTAAAAATATTTAAAATAATTAATGATACATATTTTTACACATCATCGAATGTCAATAAAGATGTCAACAGTCATTGTACAAATAACATAATTCTTCTAGAAATTATCTATTTTTCATTGTCATATCATCTGGACATATCTCTTATCAACTTTCATGGGAGAGGATTTTTTTTAAACATTCTATTTTACTTATATTATATAATTTTTAAAAAATCCACGATTGCATTGGAGATGTTTTTATGAGGGATTTGTTAGTACGATGAGTTGAATTTTCTTTTACTTCTTTATTATTATTTTTACGTATTTTATTTTATTCTTTAATTGAAATAGGGCATTTCAATCTTTATATCAAAAGTTTGACTTATTCAATAGTCAATTGAATGGAACATCCAAAATAATTAGAATATTATTATTTATTATTATACCGATAGAATATTGGTGACGTGACAGTTTATGTGAAATAATTGATTTGACAATTTAATTTTTATGAGAGGAAGGGGATAAGAGAGACAGAAATATGAGGAATAATGGGTTATCTCATCACTAATATTTTATCATCATGATGATGATAAATAATATTTTTCAAATAATTAATTGCGACGCTAGTGAAAGGTTAGTGGTGTTTGTGCCAAGATTTAAGGTTAGAGACCATTTGTGAAGTGGTTCTATAAGTTAAGAGACCATTTGTGCCAATTTTTCCTCATAAACATACAAAATAATTTACGGGTGTGTGTGAGTCATGTTATTTTGTAAGAATGTATTTTGGAATAGCAAATTGATGGAGAATGTATGGCAAAAAAGAATGAAAAATTATTGATATGATGGAAAATATTATTTTATTGAAAAATGTGTGGTTGAAAATAAGTAAAAAAATGAAAATGAAAATTTTAATGTGACTCAAATATGAGCGTAATATGTATTTTGTGACAATTGTAAAATACAAAACAATCTATGGATGTACATGTACGAGAGAGAGAGAGAGAGAGAGAGTTGATTTGTAGTCAAATCTGAGTGGTGAACTTGAAATGTGGAATACCTTGTGAAAATAACCATTTTTTGAGGTGCAATTACAAAAAAAAGTCATTTGTAAAATGGAGCTCAAACAAGTGTCAACTTAGGGATGGCAAAAAAACACATTCAACCCGATACTCGTGGAGCTCCGCCTCGAATGGGGCGGGGATTACCCACCTAACCGAGTAAATGGGACGGGGACTAGATGAGAGTCATTACCCCGAAGTGGATATGGGGAGGGTATGGGAAACATAGTCTCCGCCCCGCTATCGGCCCCCGTTTAAAGTTAATTTCAAATTTAAGTTTTTTATCGAACAAAAATAATAAATTTATCTTAATTTTTAAAAAGAACAAATTAGTAAAAAAATAATAATATTTACTAACTAAAGAGATAAAAAAATAAATTAAATAAATAAATAAAAAGATAAAATAAATGGGGCGATAAATGGGGCAAAAAACCTGCCCTGCCCCGCCCCGTCCCGTCCTGCTTTAATCGGGTATGGAGATATGGTAAGATAACAAAAATACCCGACGAGACGGGGGTGAGAATGGCCGACCCGTCTCATACCCGCCCCATTGCCATCCCTATGTCATTTAGGTATTTCCTTTAATTAATATTACCAGCCAATTAATAGATTGTATCACTTACAAAGCTTTCCTCAAACGTTTGGCCTCTAGATTTGTGCAGTATGTAATCTTAGATATTCAAAGAATTGACCATCTACAAATGACTTTTTTTGTAATTGCACCTCAAAAAATGGTTATTGGAGCTCAAATAAGGTGAAATCTACTAACCTAACAAATCAAAATTGAAATTTCAAAATTACCTTATACAAAATCAAATTTCGGATTATATACACGCAAACTCAAATAAAAAAATATAATGTAAGCCCTTGTTTAACATCCATTTTTTTCTCATTCTCATTTTCATTTTTTTTTTCTATTTCTTCATTTCAACCACACATTCTATCAATAAACTAATATTATACATAAACTCAAAAATTCTCCTTACTTTTTAACCACACATCCTTCCATCAATCACTATTTCAAATCAAATTCTTCTTCAAAATAGGTGTCAAAGACGTAGTAAATGTAGAATTTCAGTTTAAATGTCAAACCATAGAATTTATGAAATGACGAGTTGTCACTGGTCAAATAATTTTTTTTGAATCTGTTGAGTTAGCAAGTTAAATTTTTTGAGTTTGCAATAGAAATCTCAATTTTGCTATGTAAAAGTTGAGAAAGTTGGATAAATATCGAGTATGTTGTGTAAATCTTAAGTTTGCTTAGCTATATAGCTTCAAATGCACAAACATTTGATCCAAAATTCTTAATTGCACTCAATTTTTGAGTTAAACTCTAAATTCAGTTATATTTTCAAGTGTATTTATTTGCTCGATAGAGACCTTTGTAACAAAAGTTGGCACTAATTTCCTCACATGATCCATAGTAGGTTCCATATTTTGCCAGTCTTGATTCTTTTATGTCTAAACTTCCTTCTTTAGGCATCAATCATTTTCAAATACAAGAAGTCATCCTATAAAAGCANTCAAGATGTGATCCTATATAAGTAATATATTGCCAGTCTTGATTCTTTAATGCCTAAACTTCCTTCTTTTGGTATCAATCATTTTCAAATACAAGAAATCATCCTATAAAAGCAATATACGCTCTATGTTAAGTAGAAATACACTCAACCCAATGCAATTTTCGAGATTTTACGTGTAAGGCAAAATACAACAACGAAAGCAACAAATCTGGGAATCACAGAGATTCACTCGAATAATAACGAAATCAATTCATTATTCATATAGGGCTCAGAAACGAATTCATAGTACTTTTGTACACAAAGACAGCCTCAAATCATACCAAGAACCCTAATCAAACTACCAAACAGCTACTCAATGACACTAAGGAATAACCACACCGCCAACCACAGACAATCCTCTATCAAGACCACAAAGACATTCAATCACCAAGACTGAAGGTAAAACCAGAAGTTTTGACCATACACTAAGTATTATATAGAGGAGAAGAAAGAATCACGAAGAAACTCGAAGGCAGAAACACTCTGAACCCCAACACAGAGAAACAAGAGAACAGAATGAAAAATTAGGGCTCTGGAGACGGTCCATTTGGTATTAATTAGTCCAAACCATCACCGTTGATCCACATCTCATCCAACGGTCAGAGTAGCTCTAAGTGGTAGTGAGTTGGGCCGATTATTTGGGCCAATCTTTGTGTGTTATCGGGCAATGGCAATTGAAAAGAATTTCCAACAATTGGGCTTGACCCATTCATCATTGCCTATATGTGTTAGAATATAAATGACAAAAGTGGCATCACATTCCAACAAATTTCCCCTTTGATGTCAATGCCATAAACTACCAAACACATTAGTGTTTAATAACATTAACACCAAGAAAGTCACCACCTACAGAAAACACAAAGTTACCCAGTATCAATTCTTAGAATTTGTAAACATAATTTAAACTTGGTAAGAGGAAGTACCCTTATTCCCATATCTGCGGGATTAAATTGTGTAGGGATTGTTTCAAGCAAAATGGATTCTTTATGAACTATATCTATAATGAAATGCATCATAACATCTATGTGTTTAGTCCTATCATGAAACACATGATTTTTACACAAATGAATAGCACTTTGACTATCACAATAAACCACAATAGGATCATGCAATTCATTTAGTTCACATAACAAGCCTTTAAGCCACAAAGATTCTTTTATAGCTTCAGTAGTAACTACATACTCAGCTTCTGTAGTAGATAAAGCAACAATAGACTGCAATTGAGACTTCCAACTAATGCAAGTACTACACAAAGTAAACACATATGCAGTTGTTGATTTCCTATTGTCCTTATTACTAGTATAATTAGAATCCACATACCATATCAGCACAACTCTCTCTTTACAAGATTTAAAATGCAATCCTAAGTTTTTAGTACCTTTTAAGTATCTTAAAAGTCATTTTAAAGTGATCCAATGTTCAGGACCCGGGTTGTCCATATATCTACTCAAAATGCTAATAGCATATGCAATATCAGGTCTAGTAGATACCATAGCATACATAACAGATCCAATAGTATTAGCATAAGTCACCTTTTGCATATATTTGATATCAGATTCATCTTGTAGACATTGATCTTTACTCAACTTAAAATGACAAGCAAGAGACAAAGTAACAGTTTTAGAATCATGCATAGCAAACTTGGATAACACCTTTTTCACATAGTCAAATTGTGTTAAAAAAGAGATTGTTGTGATATATTTCTTTTAATATCCATTCCTAAAATTCGTCTAGCATGCTCTAAGTCTTTCATTTCGAATTCAGCACCCAAAACCTTTTTAATATCATTTATATCACTCATTTTATGTCCAACTAACAACATATCATCAACATACAAAAGTAAGTAAACAATCGCATCATTCTTATCATTTTTTTTAAAATAAAGACAATGATCAAAGGCATTTAGCACAAAGCCAATAGAAGACACATAATTGTCAAATCTAATATATCATTGCCTAGGTGATTGTTTCAAACCACTTAAAGATCTATTTAGCAAATAAACATGATTATGCATTTTAGAATCAATAAAACCTTGAGGTTGAACCATATAAATTGTTTCATCCAAGTCACCGTGCAAGAAGGCAGTTAACATCCATTTGTTCTAACTCTAAATAACATTGAGCAATCAAAGCAAACATGACTCTTATAGTAGTATATTTCACAACAGGAGAGAAAATTTTATTATAATCAATACCAGGTTTTTAAGTAAACCCTTTTACAACAAGTCTAGCTTTAAACCTAAGAGGTTCTTTAGAAGAACTACCCTCCTTAATACTATAAACCCACTTACAGTCTACACAAGACTTATCTTTAGGTTTAGGAACTAATTTTCAAGTATTATTCTTCATGAGGGACTTCATCTCTTCTTCTATAGCACCTAGCCACTCATTATATTGTTGACAACCTACAGCCTCCTCATAAGATTTAGGCTCTTTAAAAGCTAAATCTTGATATGACAAAATAGCAAATGATTGATAATCACCCATCCTAATAGGTTCCCTAATCTCTCTCCTAACTCTATCACGAGCACGTTGATAATCACTTAAAGGATCAACCACATCACCTATTAAGTTATGTTCACCACCTTCACTAGGTTCCTGAGAACCAGTGATACCATCATTCTCCTCAACAACTTCATTCTCAACTTGTTCCTCTTCAACAAGTCTAGGGGAATGACCTACTTTCATTTGCATTCTAATCTCCTCGTCCTCATCATTCTTAGAAATATTACCGGAGACCCTCTTACTTAAACAAGGCATATCAGCTTCATTAAAAGTCACATTCCTACTAGTTATTATTTTAAAGCCTTTCTCATCTCTAGCCCAAAGTCTGTATCCTTTCACTCCCTTAGGGTATCCCATGAAAACACATTTCTGAGATTTAGACTCCAACTTGCCTATACTTTGGTGAGAATAAGCAGCACACCCAAAATTCTTTAAAACAGTATAATCAGACAATTTTCCTAGCCATGCCTCTTCAGGTGTCTTACCATCTAAAACACTAGAATGAGTCCTATCCACAATATATATAGCTGTCATAACAGTCTCACCCCAAAGAACCTTAGGAACACCTGAACTAATCATCATGCATCTAACCTTATCCAATATAGTTATATTCATTTTTTTAGCAACCCCATTTTGTTGAGGAGTATATGGAACAGTTTTGTGTCTGAGGATCCCATCATCACTACACATTTGATCAAATTCAGAATTGCAAAATTCTAGACCGTTGTCTGTTCTTAAAACTTTGACCCTTTTACCCTTTTGATTTTCAATTAAAGTTTTCCAATTCTTAAACTTTTCAAAAGCATCTTATTTTTGTTTCAAAGGTAAATCCAAACTTTCCTTGAAAAACCATTAATAAGCGATAAAAATATTTGTTCCCACCTTGAGTGGTAGTAGATGATGGTCCCCACAAGTCAGAATGAATATACTCAAGGATAGATGCGATCTTATGCTGACCAGTATTAAAATGAAGCCTATGTTGTTTTCCTAAGGTACAAAACTCACAGAAATGAACCTTAGAAATCACATCCTTACCAAAAACCCATTTCTTATTCAAAATATGCAAGCCCTTTTCACTCACATGAGTTAGCCTATTATGCCATTTCAGGGTAGCATCAATCTCAACACTAGAGGACCCAGCAATGTGACTCTGAACTATACTGGCTCTAGTAACATATATTCCATTTCTCTTGGTACCTTTGAAAATAACTAAGGAACCTTTAATTACTTTCAAAAAACCATTACCAATCCGGCCTTGTAGGCCTAAGTCATCTAGATTACCCATAGAAATCATGTTCCTATTCAAATCAGGAATATACCTTACTCTTTCTAAAGTAAAGGTATATCCATTGTCAAACTTCAAAGTCACACTACCAATTCCTTTAATGCTACAAGCTACATTGTTACCCATAACCACCTCTCCACCATCAAGATTCTTAAAGTTCTCTAACCAAGATCTTCTAGAGGTCATATGGAAAGTACACACTGAATCCATAATCCATTCACTATCCTGACCACTGTTATCTACACAATCGACATTATTCAAATCATGAGTGGGTTCAGTCACCACATACACATCAACAACGGTCTCATCTAGGGGTTCAACAACATTCCCCTCATCCAGTCTAGTATCTCTCTGTTCATTTTTCTTCTTATAACAGTCCTTTATAAAATGTCCTGTCTTCCCACATCCATAACACATCCTATTTCCACTTCTAGACTTAGATCTAGATCTACCCTTCCCTTTCTTTTTTAAGTTGTTATGATTACCCCCTTGAGGATTCTGACCATTAACTTGCCTAGACATAGGTTTACCCATCACAAACAAACTCTCAAACTCCTTACTAGTTCTATCAACCTTAAGTTCTAATTCTTTACTTCTTAAAGAATTAATCAATATATCAGGAGTTAAGATATCTCTACCATACTTAATAGTAGACTTAACATCATTATACACATCAAGTATAACATTCAAAAAGATAACAACTTTATATTCCTCAGAAAGTTTATCTCCAGCATTAGTGATATCTTGAACTAATTTATTAAAAGTATCAAGACTATCATCTAAGTTCTTAGACATATCTATCTTAGAGCTAAATAACCTCTCTAAAAGAAAGAGCTTATTAGGCAGACTCTTAGACATATACTGCTTTTCTAATTTTTCCCACAAAGCCTAAGCATTATCTTGTTTATCAACTTTTTTTAATACTTGATCAGATAAATGAAGAATTATAGAAGTATAAGTAAGTTAATCAGATTCAAGTTTTTGATCATCAGTCATAGTAACAAGAAAATCACCAGTTATAGCCTTAACCACTTTTTGTTGAATTAAGACTCCTTTCATTTTTTGCTGCCAAATGAGAAAATTCCATTTTCCATTAAAAACTCCAAGTTCAAATGTTGCCATTGTCATTTGAAGTCTTTAATCAACACAAAAGTTCTTTTGAGGTCACAGTTCCACAGAAAAGAACAGTAAGCAGATATTTCAAGCAACCAATTTAAGATCACACAAATTACAGTGTAAAACAAATCAGAAATGAAAACATCATACTGAAACAGACTATCAACCAGTGAATGACAAACTAACAGTGATGATAAGCAATTTAATAGACTCAGTAAATCAAGTAGAAGATTAACAAAGAGATTAAATAGGCCAACCAATCACAGGAATTCACAAAGAATAATGCTACAGTATCAAACTAATTAATATCTAATTATCCAGAAGCCACAGGTATTAGGGTTCACCAGGATTCCTTGAGGTTCAAGACCTCAGGTCAAGGCTCAATCCTAAAACCAGAGAGCACGTTCTACAGGGGGGAAAACAGGGAAAAAAATAGGGAAAATGTCAATATTCAAGATGTATTAATAACACACTCAATAATCATGGAATGCAGGGGGTTTAGAAGTATTTCACCACAATGGTTCGAAGGATCAAGCACCAAGCAGGTTCCAGGAACCAGTGACAGGCGATTCCATTGTTCACCAATCCAACTAGTTTCACCAAGAATCAAGGTCCTCACACAAAACACAAAACAGAGACAGATTAGAGACTGACTTAAGAAAGGAATAAAACAAAATTAGGGTTAGGGTTTCAACGATTTCAATCGATTTTAGGGTATCATCTGAAAATTAATTTTCCAGTGATAAGACCATCAATCGAAGACTCCAAAACGCCTTACACACGCTCTGATGCCACTTGTAAGGCAAAATACAACAACGAAAGCAACAAATCTGGGAATTACAAAGATTCACTCGAATAATAACGAAATCAATTCATTATTCATGTAGGGCTCAAAAACGAATTCATTGTACCCTTTTGTACACAAAGACAGCCTCAAATCATACCAAGAACCCTAATCAAACTACCACACGGCTACTTAAAGGCACGAAGGAATAACCACACCGCCAACCACAAACAATCATCTATCAAGACCACAAAAACATTCAATCACCAAGACTGAAGGTAAAACCAGAAGTTTTAACCATACACTAAGAATTACATAGAGGAAAAGAAAGAATCACGAAGAAACTCGAAGGCAGAAACACTCTGAACCCCAACACAGAGAAACGAGAGAACAAAATGAAAAATTAGGGCTCAAGAAACGATCCATATGGTATTAATTAGTCCAAACCATCACCGTTGATCCACATCTCATCCAACGGTTAGAACAGCTCCTAGTGGTAGTGAGTTGGGCCAGTTATTTGGGCCAGCCTTTGTGCTATCGGACAATGGCAATTGAAAAGAATTTCCAACAATTGGGCTTGGCCCATTTCATCATTGCCCATATGTGTTAGAATATAGATGACAAAAGTTGCATCACATTCCAACACTACGATTTAAAGTTTCTATGAAATTCAAGATTTTACAACATTTCAATATTCTAAAACATTTCGACATTTCACAACATTTCAAGATTCTCCAAATTTTAAATTGCACTATATTTGAGATTTCACTATATACAAAGATTCTCCGAAATTTGATATTAGTGTAATCTCAAAAATTAGAGAATCTCAAAATATTGTAAAATGTCAAAATGTTGTTAACTTTCGAATTTTGTAGAAACTTGAAACTGTAGAATCTTGAATTTTTTAGTTTACACGGTATATATATTGTTTTTATTGGTTACACTACGAAGTTAAAAATGATTGATGCAAAAAGAATGAAGTTTGGGGATAAAATGATCAAAAGAGGCAAAATGAGAAACCTGCATTCCGGGCATGTAAGAAAATTAATGTACAATTTTTGTTATACAGATGGACCCACTGCTTAAGTAATATATCATAGAAAAGATATTAAATTCAGAGTTGAACGCAAAAAATGGAGTACAATTCCAGGCTATGAATCAAAAGGTATGCGTGCTTGAAGTTTAATACAGAGTAAACTCAAGATTTGGTTAGCATACTCGAATTTTGCATAGAAAACTCAAGATTTGACCGACTAACCCAATATATGCTTATGAAATTCGATATTTGACCAACAAAAACTTTGTTATTTTACACATCAAACCATAGATTATATACAATATCCATTTGAAATTCTCTTCGTTCTTTCAAAAATTTTACGTTTCAGATTCAAAGTCCAACCACAATATTGAACCACCATTTTTAATCTCGATATGTTAACGCCATATATTTTGACATTTGTTGTTTCAAAAGTTCAAAATTTAATTAAAACATTAACATTCAAAATCACCCCCAAAATCAAATAACAATTTACAGATTTTATAGTGCTCAACATTTGTCCAACAATCAATTAACAAATGATTCACAAGAAAACTTACATTTTTTAACATTTATATACA
>CAIGRB010126863.1:0-54362 GCA_903798255.1 Fraxinus quadrangulata | reverse complement strand
GACGGTGAAAAGTATAGTTGGCATTTCATTTGTTGAAGTAGAATTTTTGCATAAGCCCTATTTAAAATTTATTTTTCCTCCGAACTTAGTTTCAATCACACATTTTATTTGACCTATAATTTTTATCTATTTTTCAATCATATATAAACTCTATTAGAATAGAATTTTTACTCAAACTACGTAGAGGCTAAATCTTTATAAACAACTTTCAAGGATGCCCTTAGGTTGTACAAATAAATGTAGATAACGGATAAATGACAAATTTCAATATTTCAGGATACAAGAAAAATTCAGAAAAAAAATGTAGATTGATGTTTGACGTGTGTTGGTAAAAATGATTGGAGGGAATTTTTTTTTTTTTTTTTAACTGTCTAATTGTATGTTGTCATTTGACAAAATATAAAGGATAATGTACATATAGCACGATTCTAATCAAAATACATTAGGAATGGTGTTGAGAATTAAGATCGGCTTAAAAAGATACATTGAACTAGAAAAAGTTGTTAAAGCACCCATCCATATAGACTACATATAAAAATTGCTTGACAAATTAGAGGACTTGTGACTTGACAAAATTTTGATTTAAATTTTTCGTAATATTTTCAAGTTTGTAAGTAATAGACAGAGTGCAAACTGCGAAGAACACAAATCACAAGGCATAAACAAATAATCAAAATTTAGAATTGTCCACTCTCACTATCTTCGATTTTGCCAAAATGATGGTAATTCTTACAAGGCAATTCTTCTTAAAGAATATATGGAAGCCAATAACCTTGCCGAAACCTAAATGCATCAGTATCTCAACCTTTGTTCTTCCCTTCTAATTTAGACCATGTTTGGTAGAGTTTTTTAGAATAAATTTTGAGAAAAGTGATTTTTTTGGTGAATATGAAGTTAAAAAGTAGAAAAAATGTGGATCTATGTATAATTTATTTTATTGGCAAAATAAGCGGTTGAAAATGAATTTTAAAAAATAGAGGTCAAATAAGAACTTTGTCATACAACGTCAAATCCCTAATCCTCTTTGTTATTTACACGTGTGGTATGGCGCTCGTCGATGTGAGGCATTTGTTAGCAACCTGACAAGCCGATCCACATTTGTTCTTCTCTGTCAGCTCATATCTGATCGGCTTTAACCATTTGAGCACATATATATAATATTTGAGTCTCTTGAAACCTTTTTTTTTGTGTAAACTCTCTAAAATAAAGAACATTTTGTCATTATAAAGCCTCTTTGAGTTGCCCTAACAAGCTATCTCAATTCATATTTCTTCTACTATGTCAGCTCGTATATGATCAACTTTACTTCCTTAGCAATCGTATATAAAATTTGATTCTTTAAAAAGCGTGAAAAGTAGTTTGGAATATTTTTATTAGTCGTGTAACAGATCCAAACACCCCACGACAAGGAAAAGAAAAACATCCCTAGAAAGTTTCTTAATTTTCTTTGTCAATCCCAGTATTCAAATAAAACCTGGGAGTTCTTCACTTTTTGACAGAATGACCTCATCTCAGACGTGGTGGTATCCGCTGTATTGGTGGCAATGCATATAAGTTTACAAAAAAAATAATGTTAGTGCACCAAATGTTTGGTGTACTTGATAGAACATCCTCTAATAGGACGAACGAAGAAAAACACGTTAAAATGTTGTATATTGTTTTGTACAACGCTGTCAGTAGAGCATAGCAAACATTTCCTTGGATTATTAAAGCCAGAGAACAACACATCCAGATGTTTAAAAAGCTACTTCATTTACTAGCACATTCTCAGTCTCAGTTCTATATTTACTGTTTATGAAGCTGAAAGCATAGAAGATGAAATAAATCCCAACCATTTGGTAAACAATATAACAACATTCTTACCATCATCTACTTGTAGAAACAACAAAAGGAAACTCACCCGCTGGAACTAGTGGTTGTAGATTTACTATTCCAAATATCAGTCACAGCATTTGGTGAGGATTGTAAATTCTTGCTCTTCAACAATACAACATCATCTGTTTCAGGTGAAGGTGGGATCTTTACACCTCTTGGATCACTGTGAATATCATTAGTCTCCATTTTATTCTTGATTTCTAACTCCTCGTCACCCCTTATCTCCTTCAGAAATGCTAATACTTCGTCCATAGAAGGCCTCAGATCCTTTTCAAGTTGCAAACATCGGAAAGCTAACTCCGCCACTGAAGTAGTCATCCTCGTAACTTCAGCATCAGATCCAAATCCAAGAGATGGATCGATTAACTCGTTAAATGCACACCGTTGGATCCTGCTTATCGCTAAGTTGGCTAAGTTGATTTCGTGCCTATGCCTACTTATATCCACGGCAGGCATTGATGATATGAGCTCAATGAGGACAACTCCAAAGCTGTATACGTCACTTCTATCAGTAAGTTGGTAACATTGATGATATTCTGGATCCACATATCCAGGAGTCCCCTGAGGGGCAGTTGATATATGACTGACGTCAGTAGGGAAGAGTCTTGAAAGCCCGAAATCTGCAACTTTGACGCAAAAACTGCTGTCGAGCAGTATGTTGTTAGTCTTCACATCACGATGTATTATATCAGATGCATGCAGGTATGCCAATGCACAAGCAGTCTCTATGGCAATGTTCATGCGAATTGGCCATGAAAGTGGTGCTTCATTAGCTCTGTCGCCATGGATATGATCCGCAACTGTGCCATTAGAAATGTATTCGTAAACAAGTAGGAGTTCCCGGCTGCGCCTAGATGTACAGCCATAAAGAGACACGAGATTGGGGTGCCTCAAGCAAGTAAGGATTTTGATTTCATTCATAAACTGCTCTACTCGTTTGTAGTTATGCTCGTAAAGACGCTTTATTGCTACTTCTCTTCCATCCTGGAGTTTGCCTAATTAGAAAAGAAGCAGACTTGCTATTAGTATTAAACAGTTATACAACGACTAGACACAACTTTAGTTATCATTATTTTGAGCGACTTTGCCTCGTAATGACCGATAGATTCTTACCATAGTAGACAGTTCCAAAACCACCATCTCCAAGTTCTTTAGAAGAATCGAAATTATTGGTAGCCTCTTCAAGTTCTGTATACGTAAAGATTGGGATACCAAAGTAGAGACTCCCGCCTTCAATGTCTGATTTTGAGGGATCGGAGGATATGTTCCTCGAAAGTAAGTATGCATCATTGATTCTTCTTTTACGCCGCCAAATGAAAAAGACTACCACGCAAAGTATGACTATACTTCCAGGTATTGCTGAATACCATAAATAGAGAAATCAAGAACTCATTAACCAAAATTGAAAAGGAAAACCTCAATGGGATATGTAAAGAAGAGTTGAAAGTAAGGATAGGAAATTGACATCAAATATGGAATGTATCTGCATTCCTTTTTAGCTGTATTGCTGAATACCATAAATAGAGAAATCAAGAACTCATTAACCAAAATTGAAAAGGAAAACCTCAATGGTATATGTAAAGAAGAGTTGATAGTAAGGATAGGAATTTGACATCTAATATGGAATGTATCTGCATTCCTTTTTAGCACATTTACCTGCGGCTAGAATCTTCTTCAATTTCATGAAATTGCTTTTACCTGTAACCACCAGTCAACATGTGCAAATATGTCAGTACGCGCTGAATTGAAGAAAGAAAAATGAAACCCTCAACAAGGTATGAAGAACGTATCTATAAGTGAAGGATATAATCAACTGTTTTCATGTGATTTGAGTATAACGATCACATGATAATTTGACATACAATCAAACAATTTATATGCTTAAAGTTAAAATCACTTAACCCCCGTTCTGGATTGCTAACCAAAATACAAGTCAAAAGAAATTATGTAGAGGAATGACTTGCAATCATCCATGTTCAGAGGCAGATGGTACCTTTTTCACATCGAAATTCACTCTTTGCGTTAGTTGTGCAGTTTCCTCCTTTTCCGTGGCATTTAAGACAATCGCTAGACACATTCCATTCTAGATGATAATCAGCCCCTAACAGTTCGAACAAGTCCAATGAATCTGGGTTATCTCGTAAATTGCGCGGCAACTGAAGAACTGAACAGCCTTTGGGGGACGGAAGACTTTCATTCGACTTGGGGGAATATATATCGAAGAACACGCAATCAGTGTGTTTTCTATAATTTTCCTGGATATTAGGTATCTCATTGTCATGGTTAATACCTTTATCGCATATGAACAGAGTGATATTGGGGAAGAATGAAATCGAAATAAAAGGAGTGTGTGGCATAAAGACATTATTAAGAAATAAATGGCATATTTTCTCATTATTTCTATTATTTAGAAGACCCAGAAGATATTGATTTCGAACGAATACGTGGTTGGGAGATATCATGTTCCGAATATCATAGGATGGTGAAGACAAATCATTATCCAGGTGAATTTTTGGATACTGCCGATCTCCGCACTCAACCGTGAGCAACCCACATCCGGGTTGCGAACTACTGGCCAGAGGAAACTCCAAATTGCTAAAATTTCCACACTGGAACTGCCTTGGGCATCGAGAATCAACCAAGTGAAGGAAATATAGATGAAACAGAGAGACATAGACAACTAAACTGGAAGCAGCCCGTGAGAAAACCATGCCAGCCTAACACAACAACAAACAGAAGAACCAAGAAGAAGAAGAAGAACGGGGAAATCAAATTCTCTGGCGGTTGTCTCAATTCAATCAATTTATTTACTTGCAAAGTCAGTCAAGGAGAAAGTGAAGCACGGCAGTTGACTTGGATTTTTTTCATGAAGACTCGTGAAAACGTAAGGGATCGAGTTGAAACAGTCAGCCTAAACAAATAACACTGAAGTTTCGTATCCAACGATTTTTTCTGAATTCCTGCGAATCAGAAACAACTTTAAGGCCCCACTCTTCTTGTCGTTTCCAATTGTGGTGGAAAAATAAAGGATAGTTATTTCGATGGATTTTACATTTTCGCTCTATTCACTTTAGTATTACAATTAAAAACGTAATTTTAAGCAAATTTCCATCATATGAGGTAGGTAGTGTCACAATCACAATCACAATCACAATTAATTTATTTACTTGCAACGTCAGTCAAGGTGAAAGTGGAACACGGCAGTTGACTTGGATTTTTTTTTTCATGAAGACTTGTGAAAACGTAAGGATCGAGTTGAAACAGTCAGCCTAGACAAATAACACTGAATTTAATTAGCTACATATGTTTGTTAATCATTAATTTAATTAACTTATGGGTACAGGGTGTCAGTTTATTTAGATTATTCATACTTAATTAGGGACCTAGTGTTCACTGTCTAGGTAATTAAATATTTTACAAACATGCACAGACAATCTGAACCTGTTGGGGGGGATTGAAGCTTATAGGAATAACCAAGAAGAGGAAATTAATTGCTAAGGGATGATCAGATAATGGAGTGGATAACTTTTCAATGAAAGAATACAGAAAAAACCTGTACTAGAAACACAGCAATAAATGAATAATATTAATTTATCAATAAATGAATTTTGTTAATTTAAAGAGTGTTTTGTATTTTTACTACTTGTACATGTAAATTTTTTACAAAAATATATCTATGAGTTATATATTAAAAAATAATGGATCTTGTCCAGTTTATATGTATGTGCATAAAAACAAAAAGCTATCGCAAATTGTTTTCGGCATCATGTTAGGTAATATATATCGAAGTACACGCAATCAGTGTGTTTTCTATAATATTCCTGGAAATTAGGTATCTCTTTGTCATAGTTAGTACCTTTATTGCATTGGAACAGAGTGATTTTGGGGAAGAATGAAATCGAAATAAAAGGAGAGTATGGCATAGAGACATTTTTAAGAAATAAATTGCATATTTCCTCAGAATTAATATTATTTAGAAAATCTTGAAGACATTGATTTCGAATCAATACTTTGTTGGTAGATAACTTGTCCAGAATATCATAGGATGGTGAAGACAAATAATTATCGAGTTATGCTACACTTACGAAGGGGGTGACAAAATGGTTGACAAAATACCAAATGTCATTACCCATAATTATTCAGGATAATTTTTGGAATCTGCCCATATCTGCACTCAACCTTGAGCAACCCACATCCGGGTCGCGAACTATTGGCCAGAGGAGACTCCAAATTGCCAAGAATTCCACACTGGAACAGCCTTGGGCATTGAGAATCAACCAAGTGAAGGAAATATAGATTAAACAGAGAGACATAGACAATTAAACTGGAAGCAGCCCTACAGAGCTCCCTTGAGAAAACCATGCCTAACAACAAAAACATGGAGCAATGAGAATTTCCAATTTGCTAGGGAAAACAGAAATATAATGAAAAAGTATGGGTCCCATACAATGTCAGTTGTCAATTTAGTAAGACTTGGAAAGTCTTGAGAAGTAATTAACAAGGAAGCTGCAGTTCGTTGAATTGTAATTTGCTATAATTCTTACTCCGTAAAAGTATATATTAGACATATACTTTAGGATCGGTGTTATGAATATGGAATCGTATCAGATATTCCTCGAGAAATAAGTTTTGTCAGTTTAGAGTAAGTTTAAAATTGTATTCAGCAAAAAGAATAATTTAAAAGTCAAAGACTATATATTTTAAATACGAGAAACATGCTCCTATGCTAATCTCTTGACACACTCGCAATGCCAACCCTGACTATAGGTAGGTAGACGATCCTCTAGGATCTGGCTTTGATGAGAGCCTCAAAAAAATTTAATTATATATTATCATTATAAATAATCAAGAAAATTTCTCAAAAAAGTTTTACATTCTTACACTGATATGACAAATTTTTGTATAAAAGCTAAATATTTTTTTTGGAATTGTACAACTCATATATAAATATATAGTTTTTATCTTCTATAAAGCAATGAAAAAATTTTCACGATAATGTGAAAGGTCTAAGACTTGAGCCATTATCACAAATACGTTAAGAACGATAAATTGAAAGTGTTAAAGTAATAAGATTTCATTCATAAAAAATAAAAATCACTTTAGAACACTAGTGGAAACATGTGATGACCCTAAGATATTTAGAGATATAAAAAAATTTATGTTATGACATTATGAATTTTGAGTTATCGTTTAGCAGATTATTTGGTACTATAATTTGTATTCTATTAATAGAGTAAGACATTAAAATATATGATAATTGCTTTAAAATATATTGTTTTAAAAAATTGCAAACTGCAAATGATAATCGTTTGAAGTGTGGATATTATAAACTTGAAAAAAATTAAGCATGCGAAGGATTTATGATATTGATAAGTACAAATTTATTTTCTGAGCTGTAAATTAACTGTTTGTTAGAAGACACTAAATATGTGATTGAAGTTTTAGACTACATAAAATAAATGTTTTTTTCTAATGTGCAAATTGTTTATAGAATATTACTGATATACTAGTTACAATTATATCTGCTGAGAGAACCTTATCAAAGTTGATGTTTATAAAATCCTACTTTTGATCAACAATGTCACAAAAAAATTGTTGAATGAATTGATTATGATGTCTATCGAAAAAGAAGTTCTAAAACGGTTTGAATGTAATAGTATAATTGTTGATTTTCAATCAAAAAAATTACCAAAATAAATTTAATCTGGACATTTAAAAAGTTTTAGATTATTATTATTGTCACACACACACACAAATGGCAACTGAAGAGGTACAATTGAACTATTCAAATGTGAAATGTCACATTATTTCTTTAAGATTAGTCTTTGTTTGATTTTGCTCAATCAAATAATTATACTTTAATTTAAGTATAACTGGTAGGTCCATTTAATTTTATTTTCTAGACATACGGACATAAATTAATGACGTAACAATAATATTATTTCACTCATATATTACACTTATTCTACTTCAGCAATTGATGACCACTAGTATTGACCATCATTTATTGATTATTAATGAAATCGAACAAAGTTAACTTAATTGAAATTTAGTAAATAAATTTTTTGGGAAAAATAATAAATATTTTTTGGGAATAGTAAAATTAAGTGTTAAATATAAAAATCATGTTGGAGTATTTCAAAATTTTAACTCTCTAAATTTACAGATTCTCTTCAAATGATAGAATATGCTCTTTAAAAATAGAGTCTCTTGGAGATGCTATGAGAGCCAGATTCACTCTTTATAATTAAGCTCCCATTTGGTCTCCATTATTTGAAATTTTAATGGGTGGAATGATGTTTTTTTTTATTTTTAAAAAAATAATTTGCGATTAAAAAAGAAGAATTTTTTTTGAAAGTAAGTATTATATTATTTTATTGAAAAATATGTGGTTGATAAGAAGTGATGAAAAAATAAATTATAATTTTAGTGAGAGTCAAACGGAGGCTAAATGTATTCAAAATATTCCGATTTTCAATACTACATATATTGACCTAAGTAGTATATATAAAGAAAATAGAGAAAAATAATACAATACTTTGGAGGGCAGTTAGAGAAAATAATAAATAGCATGTTGGAGTATTTAAAAAAATTTACTCTCTAAATTTATAAATGATCTCCTAATTGTAAAATATGATTTCTAAAAATATAGAGTTCGTTAAAGATGTTGATACTCTCTTTTCTTACAAAAAAAAATAAATAAAAATGCCTCCCTTTTATGTTTTTCAGACTTTTACTCGTAACTAATAATATTTTTTGAAATATACTTCTTTTTCTAGTGTTTAAGATTTTACAAATTTATTCCAGCCACATCAAATTCCAATCCAACAACTATTGTTGGATCATTGTCGCCAGAATTCTCAAATCAACAACGTCCCGCCGTTATCTTCTCTATCATTCCTTGTAAATAATTAATTATGTATAAAAACTATTTCAAATTTAACATCAATTAAAGTGATCTAATAAAAAATTAAATTTGTTGAGTTTTGAGCATCTAAATAGAATTTGAGCCTAATTATGTGTAGAGATTGGATTCATTAGGATTATATTTTCATAATAGGCCGAAATATATATATGGAAACTATAAATATGGTTATGGTTCTCAATTCATGTGTAATTTTCATTCTGAGGAAATCAACAATCAAGAAAAAAAGAATTGAGACAATCAAGATTATAGAGCGAGAAGCCAAAGTCAATAACAAGAACTTAAGAATCAAAAAGTCAATATTCAAGATTAAAGATTAAGAAACCAAACATGAAGAGATTGTAGTTGATTTTCAAGATTCAAGATCTAATTATTATACCCATAAAATATTTCCTATTGGGCTTGTACCTCGACCCATTTGTTTCTTTATATATATGTGTGATCAATTTCAATTAAGGTATGTTCTCTAACTATGTCCTCTTTCCCCCTCCCTCTCTTACACTCTCTTTTCCTTTCGTCTGGTCTTTGATTTGATCGTCGGAGTGCAATCGGTTGTCGGACTTTTTTATTAATCAGTGACCTTTGCCTCATAACGAGGTGTTTTAGTATACTGGTGATGTCCACATGGAGGGGATGTGGTGGGGATTCTGTTGGCACATTTTTTGGGGTCAACAGATTGACGTCGTATGTGGGAATCAGTACTTTAACCATATTATACCACAATCAAAAGGCCACCGGAAGAGGATTTTTCGAGCAATTTTTTCTACTGATAAAGAGCAAAGAATGCAGCAACCAGAAAAATAAAAAGGCAGTAACTGCAAAAGTGTTGAAAAAGAACTTAGGTTGAAAAAACCGACCAAGGAGGAAAATAGCTAGTATTCAGGAGGCAGTTTGATGCAAGGTTTCTATGAGTTCTTTGATGCCTTTTAAAAAAATGAACTTTGACCACTCCAAAAAATATATTATTTACCTACTTGCCAAAAAGAAACCATCTTCATAGAACCTTCAAAATCGAATTACAGCCAAAAAAAAAAATGGTTGATTCTTTGTACGACATCTCCTATTATAGCATGGGTTTAGTGCACAATGGAATAATTGGAAAGTAACCTCACGACCTTCAATGGAGCACTGCACAGCCTCTACATAGTTTGAAATGGGTTATTTCTAATTAACATCTCATGGTGGAATTCAAAGGTATATGCAGTGATTTGTGGAATCTGACTTCGTGTTCTACAAACTTCTTAAAAAGCTTTGGTCAAATTTTACTTCGACGATCATCGTTGATGTAGACAACTATGCACTTAAAAGTGAAGAAGCAATCGTTGGCATCACAATGAACTTCATTCCATGGTTATTGCTTTTGTCCAGCATACAAGGCATTAATTTTTCTTTATGGGGATAAGATATTTTGGTGGAGTGTTGCAGACTCTTTGCTGACAAATGAAATAAGCCTTTGCAGTTAACAGTAGGTACCTTTGTTTGCTTTGTGTGCCGGTCAGAAGCAGTCTGTGAATCAAAAATTTGGATGACCAACTTGGACTCCTAGTTGGGCTTTAAGGTATTATGGCTGAGTATTTATTTTCCTTGGGCCCATGACTATGGTTTATCAAACATTCTTGATCCCAATAAAAGTGGAAGGCATCTTATATGTTCTATTATTGGGTTGTGGATTGGGCTTACCATTTATTTTCCATGGTATTGACTTAATTTTTGGGCCACTATAATTTATTCTCACTTCTACATTTACAAAATGTCATTGGGCAGCCATTGATTATGAAAGGGCCCTTCTATTTTTCGATTTGTGATCTAGCCCAGATTATTATGCTCTCTTATCCTATGGTCCAGTTTATTATGCTCTCTTGTCTCTATATTAAAGACAATGGAAGGCAGAGATTAAAAAGCTTGATGAGGCCTGCCATTTCTATTCAAGATGGACTCTCCTCCAGCAGCTCAAGATGCTGCTGCTGCTGCCAACAATCATTTATTTTAAAATGGAATCATTAATTTGATGGCCTGGCCTCGACAATTTGTGAAGATGCTACCCAAAAATAGAAGTCCATTTTGGAAAATATAATATTGACTACACAGGCAAGAAACGAAGATGTTATAATTCTTAATTTAGTTCTCTTCAGTCCAAAATGGTTGCAATGTACTCCCAACTACTTTGAAATTGAATAAAATTTGGAAAGATTTGGGACTTTATGGATGCTAAAACCTATTTTAATAATTCACATTCAAAGTGACTTGGGGCTGCATTTATCAATTTCTATTTACTACTGTCTGCTGATTCTAATATTATGAGGAGCTAATGTCAAGTTGTGGATGAGCAACAAATCTCCAAGAAATAAGGTTGGTAAGAGTGCAAGCAAGCTATTTGATGAAATGTTTTGCTAAAAATTAAAGATTGCTTGATGCTGAATCATGTATTGTGTGGTCATATTATTGTTGCTAGTTCATTGAATCTTGTGAAGAAATTGCTCAGAATTATTTATGAGGCAAATGCAAGAGAATCTTGCTTGGCCAAATATCAAATTTTGCTTAATGAAGATGATTTCTATCAATCTTCACACTATAGCTCATGGGTTTCTTATTAATTGAAGGCGAGCCTTAGCTCCTGGTTTTCTTACTATCGAAGACGAGCCTTAGCTCATGAATTTTTTACTATCAAAGACAGTACTTTCGAGTCCTCGTTCCTTGAGTAAAGGAAGATGTTGACATCTGGTCGACTTCATCCTTAATGTTTTGATCATAACAAACAAGATTAAATATTGATTCTAATGATTGATTTTGAGTGATGATAGTTCAATGTTAAAATCAATCAAGCATGCTTTATATATCGGACTTGAAATGAAGATCAATGTGAAAGATAAGCATTCAAGTCAAATAATTCGAAATGAGACTTAAAAGATAAAACGCCAAAAAAAGATCAAGGTCAAAGAAAGAGAATGCATTAAAGAAAAATCAAGGCGAGAAGAAAGAAGATCAAAAACTTAACTTTCTAGATCATATGTAAAGGTATAACATTTTGATTTTTAATAATGAATGAAAATAGCTCAAAAATTATTTTGTGACCACTTGCATAAAATGTTTTGATCAAAAGTAAAATTGATTTTCAAAATGATGTTTAAACTTATATTATATTTTCATTCAAAAAAACAAAAAAAAAAAAGTCAACGGTCAAAGTCAAATTTTCGGACCGTTCTGACTTCTGACACCCAATGGTTAAAAGAGAGAATTTTTTTTAGAAGATTTTGAACCTACATTATATTTATTTTTTCATCTTCTCATTGAAACACTTTGATTGATTGAATCTAAGTTTTGGTTATCATCTTCATCAAAGTTTTTCTAACATGACACTTGAGCTTCATTCATTGCTATCTATTAAAGTGTTAGCCTACTTTTCTTCTTGTACTCAACTTTGAATTTATCATTCATTAAGAAGAGAAGATTTCATTTGAAAATTTTAATTGAATTATGGGTCATATTGAGGTCCCGTAAAGCTCAATAGTGTCGGTCGGTTGAGGTCCCGTAAAGCTCTACATTGTATAAGAATCGATGCTCATTATTTGTAAGTCATCGGAAGCGTTGTAAAGTTTTGGATTGCATCATAAGTCAATCACGATAGTGGAAAAGGTCTTACTCGTGACGGAGAGTTTGGTAACGGGGGACGTAGATCAAGTTTGGGATCGAACTTTCATAAATATATCGTTTGCATCATCTCTCCCTTTTACTTATCGCTTTCATATTTGTATTTATTATTTGATTGATCTACTTGCTTGAACTTGCTTACGATTATTAATTTATCAACGTGTTTTTAATTTACGCGATTTTAGTTCATTATTCTAAAAATGTTTAAAAACTAATTCACCCTCTCTCCTCCCCTTGGTTAGTTATTTTTGAGCTAACAGAAGATGCAACATATTTTATAAGTCCTCGTTCTTTGAAAAATGAAGAGGCAAATCTCCAGATGTTTATTCTTGGCCTCGCTGGATGGTTATTCCTCGCCTCTCACTATCGTTGAGTCTAGCTGTAAGACGTCGTTATTCCGAGGCCAAGACTCCGATATCACTACTGTTGAGCCTAACTATAAGACCTCGTCTATCCGAGGTCCGCTTATAAGACTCCGATAGTTTGAGAGCTATTTGCAGGATGTCTATTCCCCGTCATGCCAGATGTTTATCCCTGATTGGAGACCTCATTCCTTGAATAAAGGAAGAGGCAGTCATATTTCCTTGAATAAAGGAAGAGGCGATCTCTTGAAAACCTCGTTTCTTGTATAAAAGAAGAGGCGGTCCTCTTTCCTTGAATAAAGAAAGAGACAGTATTTTTTGAAATCCTCATTCCTTGAATAAAGGAAGAGGCGATCTCTTGAAGGCCTCGTTTCTTGAATAGAGGAAGAGGCAGTTCTCATTCCTTGAATAAATGAACATGCAGTATTTTTTGAAGTCATTATTTCTTGAATAAAGGAAAAGGCGATCTCTTGAAGACCTCGTTCTTTGAATAAAGGAAGAGACAGTATTTTTCGAAGCCCTCATTCTTTGAATAAAGGAAGAGGCATGATATTTTATAAGTCCTCGTTCTTTGAAAAAAGAAGAGGCAAATCGCCTGTGTTTATTCTTGGCCTCGCGAGATGGTTATTCCTCTCCTCTCACTATCGTTGATTCTAACTGTAAGACCCCGTCATTTCGAGGCCAGTTATAAGACTCCGATAGCTCTATCGTTGAGCCTAGCTGTAAGACCTCGTCTATCCGAGGCCCGCTTATAAAATTTCGATAGTTCGTAAGCTATTCGCTGGATGTCTATTCCCGCCTCACCGGATGCTTACTCCTGGCTACGCGAGATCCTATTCTTCGCCTTTCACTATCATTGTGCTTAGCTATAAGACCTCGTCATTTCGAGGCCAGCCTAACGTAAGACCTTACCATTTCGAGGTTAGTTTATAAGACTTCGATAGTTCGAGAGCTATTCGCGAGATGTTTATTTTCCGCCACGCTAGATGCTTATCCCTGGTTGAAGACCTTATTCCTTGAATAAAGGAAGATGCATTATCATGAAATCCTCGTTCCTTGAATAAAGGAAGATGTACGATATCTTGAGGTCCTCATTCTTTGAATAAAGGAAGAGGCAATCATCATTCCTTGAATAGAGGAAAAGATGACATTATCTTGGAGTCCTTATTTAGAAAACAAAGTTCGCAATTTAAAAAATTAAATTTGCACAAGTTTAAAAATTATAAAGCATCTTCATAGATGAACCGTCCATATGAAGAGATGCATGAACACTTCGATGAGGAGCTGGATTTCAAAAAGGACCATATATGCGCTCGCGAAGTGTGGCACATGCCTTTAACAACTAAAGTTGTTAAGGAAGTCTCAACATGGACGAACCACTCAATCCCATGCTTAGGAAAAGAAATATAAGCGAACTACCTATATTTGTGCAAATTATAAATAAAGTCAGACTAAAGTCTGAAGTGCTAAATAGCCCCAGTTCATAAACATTGATGTGAATGCGTTCAAAAACTTATAAAGGTACACAACCTTCTAACACTTATACAAAACTATGAGTTTGATATTATTATTGGAGTGAAATAAGTTCGAATTATACTGAAGAGCATTACAATATATTAAACATAAGCAGTAAGTGCAGGAAGTAAATAATATCAGTACATGAGCTAAAAAAATTTATTTATTTAACAAATATTTTATTCAGACTTGGGGGACTATTGTAATACTGGTATCTTAGTATCATTGCATTATTACTACTAGCATATGCATTATATTATTGATGTCGAGTACGTACTTCACATCATTGCTAGCAGGTTATGACGCATATTATATCTCGGAGAAATTTAAAATGTCATTATTTACTTTATCATCATTAGTAATTTAAGTGGCAAATGGACCCCAAAATTTATGTGGTATATGTGCATTGGATATATTGTATTGTATTACAGGATTTGTTTAGTTCATATTATATAGGAGATGCTGTCGAAATTTCGACAAATTATATATAGCATTTATTTTTTGAGGTAATTCGTAAGCTCTCGCTTATTTAAGCTAGCACGCATATTTTCTAAGGCAAATTGTAAGTCCTGATTTATTGAAGTTCCTCGTCTATTTGGGACCGAAGCATATCTTCGAGGTAGTTCGTAAGTCCACGATAATCGGAGTTACTTACATTTTTTAGGCAATCTGTAAGACTTCACCTACTGACATCTTATATTTCGAAATCCGACCTGCACATGAATGTACGACTCAGATTTGGGGGACTATTGTTATACCCATAAAATATTTCCTATTGGGCTTGGACCTCGGCCCATGACCCATTCGGCTCATTTGTTTATATATATGTGTGTGTGTGTGATTCATTTCAATTAAGATATGTTCTCTAACCCTACCCTCTTTCCCCTCCCTCTCTTGCACTCTCTTTTCTTCTCGTCTGGCTGTTGACAATCGTCGGAGTGCAAACGATTGCCGGAACTTTTTATTGATCGGTGACCTTTGCCTCCTAACGTGGTGCTTCAGTGTGCAGATGATGTTCACGTAAAGGGGACGTGGTGGAGATTCTGTTGGCACATTTTTTGGGGTCAACACTAATAATAAAGAATGGTTCCTAATGAATCAAGGTAGGTTCCCCATTTAATAATTATTTTGGTGATTTGACATGTAAGACATTGACAATAAAATAATTAAATTTCCAAGTTCTTCAAATTTAAAATTTTAATAAAATCTAACATCCACTAGAAAAGCTCTCATCGCCTTATACAACCACCGTCATCAGAATCTCAACGCAATTGCCACAAAACTCACCAATTTCAACGTCCATCACTACTCCAGTTTTATCATCAAAACCGTCGCACTCCGCCACCACTCTCAAGCTCGACAATCACCACAACCATTCATCAAATATTTTCGTATTGGAATGATTATTGTGTTTCTAAAGCTTTCCATCGTGATAGTTATGGTTTTGTGTTGGTTTAGATGTGGTAGGAGGATATGGCGGTGCTGATTTTGACTGTTTAGAAGGTGGTGGTTTAGGGTGTCAAAAATGGTGGCATTAACATATTGGGGTTGCAATCTGATGTTGATATTGATGATGGTGGGAGTTAGGGTCGATAACATAATTACCCCAAATCCAAATTGTTTGAAGTCACTACTTATTAGTGACTTTCATCATCAATTACGCCCCAACCCAATTCTCTGTCTTTTCCTTGTAGAAACAATGATTCGATTTTCACAATCCTCAATTGGAATTGGGTCAATCTAGTTCTCAAAATGCATGGATTGAACCACTTGACGTTCAATCCTTATTTTACCAACATCAATGACAAAGACGGTGGCAACGGTCAGAAACAATGTTAGATGTGATGGTGTTATGTTTTGAAATCGGAGTAACACAATTACATGTGATACTAAAAATAAAAAATAAATAAAATGGTAACACATGTTTCTAACATGTAAAATAAGGTAAGAAACTAAAATTAAAAATTAAAACAATAACAAGTATGTTACTAAAATTTAAAATAAGGTAACAAAGTAAAAAAATCAAAATAATGAAAAGTTTACCTTTTAGTTGTTAAAGAATTTGAAGGATAGTTTTTGCAGTTATCCCATTATAAATCTTACATCCCAAACATTAGGTGCCCACGGGACGGGACCAATTCCAAATTGTTTGAAGTCACTACTTATTAGCCATGGTATATCATTAAAATATCATTTGTAGGTAACTAAATAGACTTTATAGGTATATTCTTATTATTGACCTACAAAGAGTATTAAATTAGGAAATAATCTAATTAATTGACTATTATCCTATTATAAATATAAAGAAATTACTAAATTGACTAGGAAACTAACTAACTATGTGGAGTCTTCCACCCCCGTGACAAAGACTATGAGAATGTTAATTAAAATGTGCTTTCAAGTTAGCAAAAAATGCTAAATATATCGGGGAGGTCATATCTTGCAGATTTCCTAATTAAGGAGAGCATGTTGTCCTAAATGTAGCCTTAAGAATATCAACTGAAAGTTTTAATTGTTAAAGAGAAAAAACACTACTCTTATTATATGTAGCCTTAATCTGATAAAATATGAGTATTGTCCTAAATTAAATCGTGCAGTCTGGACACAAACCTTACAACAAAAGAAGGGAGCGAAGCTATTAAGGGGCGAGTGGGAGTAGTTGCCCCCACCGAACTTGAATTTCTTGAATTTAGCCAAACTCCTTCTATGTTAACATACCCTTAGATGTCGAAGAAAATCTTATCATGATATTTTTATCAGAACTTTTAAGTAATTTATAGCAGATTCCATAAATGAAAAGCATTTGTCTTACAGAAGAGATGGAAGTATATAACTTACCAGGCTTGCAACTGACCATATGGGGTCTGTCGTGGCAGAAACACCTGAACTTGTAATCACTGGTGTTAAAGCCACAGAGGCCACCGCTTTCTTGACATCTACTGCAGTCACTGGCCGTCCAATTCAGCACAAACCCCCTTTCAATTATTTCCATATAGTTTCCCATTCCATTCTCATGATCATCTCCAAGCGCATCCACAGGTGCCAACACGTGTTTTTTGCAGTTTTCCAATCCATTCTCCAAATTTTCATCCTCATTCCATATTGCTAGATTCCAATTATCTCTATTCTTACTCGCACAAGAAACCTGGTACCTCAAAAGATTGTCAGGCAGGGGTTTAATACAATTGGACAGCAAATAGAGCCTCTTTACATTAAAATAATGGAACTCTTTGATAGGAAGAGTTGTGTTTCTGATCTGTGGAAGGCATGTACGGTTCGAAGTGCTCAAAACAGCAGAATTATAAACACGAAAAGAACGACTAGTATAGGAAATGTTTTCGACTATATAGTCATTTTCTGGTAATCTAATTGTTGGATAGCCATGTCCTCCAGTGCAGTTGAGCTGGAATCCGGGGTAACCACAGTAAGATTCTTGAAAACCTTGAATATAGAACGGGAAAGTTATGTTTATGCCATTGCCACAATTCTTGGGCTGGCATGCTTCATACCAATAATCAGCAGCAGAAGATTTTCTTGACAAGAGGATAAGACAGAATATACAAAGATCTGAAGACGTCAAGAAAGTGTACCTATTACTTTGATTCATTTTATAAATCTTGAACATGTGGCAGTTAAAGAAACATATAAAGAAAACTCTATATGTCATGACTCGTGTAGGTGAAATGAATTCAAAGCTTCAGACAAAAATGGTAGGCTATCTCTATCCGCCTTATTAAACTAATGTCATCCTATGGAAGTCGCATGTATTGACCAATCTGTCAGTCCAATATTTATACATTGAAATTTTCAGTATTTAAATAACAGTGGAAGTTTAGTGCTAATCTTGTTCTTTCATTCTGTCTACACTTCAAAGTTAAGTCCTTAATTGGGATTAATAGAAGGGTAAATTGCTGGTTTCTGCCTTGAGGGCCTTTCATCAATTTGCAAGTGGATGGATAAACACTGATCCATAGTCATTAATTACTTTAGTGGGTTATGCTGCTAGTTGTCCCCTGATAATGAGGGTTTCTATCATCGTCCATAAAACACTTCACTCCCTTTTTCGCCTTTTTTAATCATATTTACTACGTTACACTGAATATTAGGTCCTCCGACTTAGACTCAGTCGCTTTCTTTAGTGAATACAAATTTCGAGTTAAGAAAGAAAATGTAATTTACAAGTTGTTCAAAATTGAACTCCCTTTCAAAGCTTGTGATAATTAACGTGTTCGAGAATCCAAAATTGGCTGTTGAAAAAGTGTTAATTCTCTACATAGAACCTCAAGATTTGACCTTCTGGAGCTTAGGAAGCATGAGATTAATTTCAGGTTAAATATTTGTTGGCCACAATATTTTACTTTTTGGCTTGCTGCTACACTATCACTATGAAAAATAAGCTAACGCGTGAATTATTATTTTTTATTCGATTTGATATCAGCAACCCATTAATTATGTAAGGTCCACTTTTAATGTACTATGTACAAATTGAATAATACCACGTGGGAATCTTCTTGTTAATGTCTAATGATACCTGTCCAAAGATATACATTAATTATTTAATAATCTACATTTTGAAATGGAGTCAGAAAAAAAAATACGTTGATAAAAAAAATGGATAAACATTTGATTAGTATTTTTATATTTAATCTTTAGTCCGTATTTGGTTTAGATTTAAAAAAAAAAAAATCAAATTTTAAGTGAATTTTGATTGAATCCATGGCTGAAAAATTGTAGATCCATAAAATGTGTAGTTAAGATTAATTGTTGATTTTAACTTAAATTTTTATCGAAATTTTAATTCATACCAAATATAGACTTAATATATCCATGCAAGATGTTGGTTCGACTGTGTACATTAATGTTGATATGTT
Source organism: Fraxinus quadrangulata (assembly GCA_903798255.1). Classification (NCBI taxonomy): domain Eukaryota; kingdom Viridiplantae; phylum Streptophyta; class Magnoliopsida; order Lamiales; family Oleaceae; genus Fraxinus; species Fraxinus quadrangulata. Next base: position 35,166 of record CAIGRB010126863.1, on the reverse strand, counting down.
TGTTTGAGTTAAATAAATTCTGATATCATATTAAAACTAAGAGCTTATATTTTGAAAGGTCGATTTTATTTAGAGGTGTAATTCGGTATATTTCAATAATTCACAATTTAAAAGACATGGATTTTACTGTACAAGTATGACAATTCCGTCTCAAAGGGATTGATTCAAATTCCATGCCAGGACCATGGAATATTATTGCATATATGCTCCAATTCTGTCCATGCCAAGTGTCTTCCACTTTCCCTTCCGAAAGTGATTTCCAAATTTGGTTAGTATATATATTTTCAAACGCTTCATCATTACAATGACATTTGATACAAAACAAGAGAACTACCTATAATTTCACTTTTGAGTAATTAGAAAGCATGTTTAAAAAATGTTTATAAAAGGTATAAGTAGATAAAAATAAATGGTAAATAAATATTATTACTTGTAGACCTCTCGAAATATGTAGATAAATAATAATTTGAGTGTTTATAAATAGTTTATAAACATGATCAAACATAAGAACACGATACAAATAAAACATCAGGAGTTAACTATTTTTCTCGAAGCACTCGACATCGACCATAAAATCATAACCATCCAATTATAATAGCGTATGCTATATTATTCCCTGCCAAATGGACACAAAAGTATGAACGTACAATTTTTTTATTTATTTTTTATTTTTCATGAAAGTGGGACGACTAAACTTGATGGTGGAACTTGAATTTATCTGTTGAACTATACAAATTTGACTAACATTCATAATGCTATTCTATTTTTTTTTTTTTTCAGTCTGTTCACATTCAAACTCATAATTAATTCAGGAAATAATTGATTACTAATTTGGACCCAGTCGTCACGTAACAATGTGTAAAAATTCTGTCCCAATTGAAGATTTTTAGATATGGCCACCACAAGACGGTGATCAACTTATGCACCAATTTTCTTTAGCCAACCTTTTTTTTTTCTCTCTCTCGTTTTACCTCTGACTCTTGAATTCTTTTTCTTACCAATTTTCTTTAGCAACTTTGAAGTTTCAACCCATAATTATGGTCAATTTTATCGTCGAATAGTTGTATTTTAGGAATAAATAAGTTAGGAATGAAATAACAAAATTCAATAAAACCAAAAATAATAAGGTGTGTTAATTGATTGTCCCATGTACAAATATATAATTATTAAGACGCTAATAAAAAAAGTATAAAAAAAGTATTTTTGTCAAAGTCGAAAATAAAGAGTTAATTAATGAAGCAGCTTCTTTTATTTAAGTCTTTGTTTAATTTAAATTATTTAATAATCACTTATCTCTCATATTTATTTTCAAATACACACACTATGAAAAAAATTTATTTTTAACCGTTTCATGAAGAACGTGTTTTGTTATCCATATGTTACAGATTAGCGAGTTTGAATTTTATATATTAGAGTTCATGGTTTGTTCGGAATAATTTTTAACGCCAGTAACAGTGATTTACTCTTTAATAAAAATAATGTTTTAATATGTCATGAAATTTCACATTTTAACAAAGTGAGTAGCAAAGTGATTTACTCGGGATTTGTTTGAAACATATGAAACGGTAACGCAATGTATCATTGTCATGGGTAACAACTAATCTTGTTAAGTAGCGGGTATTGGTAGAGTCAGATTGAAACTTGTAGATGGAACATGTACAATACTTGATCACGTTTGACACATTTTAGACTTGAAGAAGAATTTCAGTTCGTTGAGTACTTTTAATTCAGAAGGGAACACGTTCTGGAGGAGGTGGAGTTTTGAGGGTATCTTGGAGCTTCGTTTGTTGTATCGGAATTTGTGTCAGGTGGAGATTATTGGATTTTTTTACCAAATTAGGTTGGATTTTTTTTTGTTAGAAAATATTTATTGCTTTTTTGGAGGTGTGTTTATTGGAAAAAAATATTGTTTCCTTTATTTCATGTGATTTTTTATCTTGTTTTCATCTTTGTAGTATTTCTAGGTTTGACATCCACCCTTATAAATATTATATTCTTTTCACAAGTTTTATATTACTAAAATATAGAATAATTGTGTGTGCATAATTATTGTATTTGTTTTCTCCATATTAGTCAATTAAATAAAAAACTCGATTCATTTGTCAATTAATTCTTTGTTTTTATCTTATTGTTTGTTTACGATCATATATTTCATATCGTGTCATATATATTACTTCAATCCGTTTTATTTCACAACACGTAAGTCTTTACATATTGGTCAATATTTCGACATTTAATTTATATTGAATTTATCATTTAGCATCCCGGTAAGATAGTGTCTCATTTGACTAACACCAATATCTTGAAATTCGTGTGCTCGTTTTCAATCATGATTGAAACATTGGTCGGTTGAGTTTAATGTGTGCTGATATAACATTATGCCAACCTTATTAAGAGAAATTAAATAAATCCTTATATATTTGTTCAGGTTATTTTCCACTTATATATTGATTCATTTCTAATCATATTTGAAGTCTATTTGACACATTGATAATGTCTTAAAATCTGTGTGTCAAACCCAAATGTAAATTTATTGAAAAAGTAGACATTTTCAAAAGTTCGACTAACTATATAACTTCTACACTCTTGTTACGTGTCCAAGGGGGCTTTCTAATGACGAATTGCGTAAATAAACCGTGTTGAATTTATAATCACAGAGTTTGCAATATAATGATTGCCCCCAATAACGTAGAGTTGCGTGCTAAATGGGAAAACTGAATTTTAATTAACATTATATATTTCATAATTAAAAAAAAGTAATAAACGAAATTTCGACGCGATTGTTGTTGTTTTCTACAATACAGATGATGCTCAAAATTTGAAGATTTGATCTACAAAGATTACATGACAAAAAGAGTTGACAAATTAACGACTTTGAAGTTTGAGTAAGGGGGTATAAGTGAACTCATAAGCTGGATGTAGATAGTAGTGAATAAAAAATTCATCAACCCATCAAATCGGACTGAATCACGATTTTCAATTAATTAGTTTGGATCTACTTGAACTCAACAACTTTTCAATTTAAAAACGAACCAAATCATTTAGACACAATTCGATTTAAGTCTCTATATTAGGGCTGGACATTGTCCGATTCTGTTTAGAAGAGAATCGAATCGAACTAAAATTTTTGAGTATTTAATAAATGGACCCNAGTGGGAATTGTGCACGATTGAGCTTGACTATGGCGAAGATGATTGAGGTAGAAAAGATTAGTCATTTTAGAAATTGATTTGAATATTTGGGATCTATTCTTGAATCATCCTGAGATGTAAGGCTGGATATGGTCTGATTCGATATCAAAAAAAATCGAGTCCAAATATAATTATGGAACAGTTCGGGTTCGGTTCGATTCTGTATTATAATTAATTTTTTTAAACATTTACTGCAACACTACATAAATACAACTAATAACATATTCATTCGTAGCTTCGATGGACAATTAGAGAGGAAAAGTCGGACTCGACGGTCGGCAGCTTCGATTTGGGCATGTAGATGTATGTTTTCTATTTATCAAATGATTTGGGATTAGTGGACATATGCTTACCGAATGAAAGTATGAAATTGAAAAGGGAATGCTAAAAACTTAAAAATACCTAAATTTTGGGCTAACAATGAAATTAATAATTGAGCCAAAAAATTGAATTTCGAAATTGGGTTGGGCTGGACTGAGCTAACTAGACATGGACTTGGAGCATAAATCACTAAATTAGTTAATTTGCTAATTTGTTTGTTTAGAAAAATTAAAAAAAATTAATTAATTCAATATAAAAAATTTAAAAATTATTTAGATTCGATTCTTATTCGATTCTTCGATTCTTGATCTAGAATCGAGAATCAAACCAAACCCATCAGTTTTCGATTCAAATACTCGTTCGGATATTTAACTTATGAAGAACCGCTCGATTCGATTCGAGAGTTTTGTCCAATCCTACTCTATATTTAAAAATCACTTAAACTAAAGTGAACCGTTCACCAAAATTATTTTACATAAAATATATGATTTATTAGTTCAATTTATATTTCAACAAGTTTATTTGCCAGTGGCTTTTATTGGCTCTTCATGAAAATAATGACTATGGTAATGTTTTTCTTATCTATTTCAGAAAGAAAGAATCGTGGAAGTTCAAATTTTATTGTTAAACTCTGTATTATTTTATTGCTTTAAACTTGTATTGAGGGAAATATATTAATTGAATGCTTATTTAACTTTTCATGGGGTATTACTTACTAAACTAAAAAAAATTATTCATTGTTCACTCATTTATTCAGACTGTTACCTATTCATTATTGGGGTGAAATCTGTTACTTTCACTTGACGGAAATTATCACTTGTCCAGCAGAAATCATACGTAACACCTTGGCGACGTCAAATTATCGAGTTAATCAAATTAGTGCTCATTAAACTTATTCCTAGGTCACTACTTGATGAATCAAAAAAGTTACACATTGCTCATGTGTCTATTTAAATTGCTACATATTTCATCACTGAAATGAAATCACTCAATCTCCTGATGCAAATTGTGATAATGTTTCTGAAATCATGAAGTTTTGCATGTTAAACTATGCTATTGACGTTCCCACATAATTCCTCATATGGAAGCCATGAATATACGAGTGGAAAAAATGTTTTTCGTGGACAAATATCTCCAAAACGTGAAAACTGTTTTTAAGTTTCTCCCCTTCAAGTGGACGAGGTGACTGAAGCAGCTTCTTTTGAATCACACATAATGTTCATCATCAAAATTCTTCAACGGGTGGTGGTTCAAATTGTCGACTGAGTTTATTTGTTTTATAGTACCTTATTAAGATGAGTGGTCCAAACCCTTTATAAATTGGTCTATGTTTTCTTTTTTATTCGATGTAAAATTTTATCACTTAACATGCCACCGCAAGATGATGGCTCATTTGAGTAGACCATCTTGAAATTCGTGTGCTTAATTTTTTTGAATCTTAATCGGATCAAATCGCTCATTGAAGTTTAACGGTCTATGATACCATGTTAAGAATTTGGTGCCATCTTAAAAGGTTAAGGATGTTAAACTCCAACGAGCGATTCGATCCGATTAAGACAAAAAAAAATTGAGCACACGAATTGCAAGATTGGTTTGCTCAAACAAGTCGCCATCTTACGGAGCATGTTAAGGGATAAGCCCACGCATCGAATAAAGATGAAAATAAACTAACTTATAAAGAATTTGATTACTTCTCTTAATAAGATTGATCTTTTAAGATGGAACCTCAAATCTTAACATACAGTTCCTCCAAAATGCGAAGCCTCAGGTATAAGAAACTGATAATTCATCTGCAATGTATAACAAGTTTTAGTCCAACGAAATGATTGACGGAATCATATTGCCTGATTCTTCAAATCAGCTACAAGCAAACATGACTTTTCTGATTGTACATATTTGATTTGCATTTTCGTATCTATTGCAACTCACAGTTCAAAGTCATTTTAACAAGCAAACTTCCATTTTGGATAGTAAAGTACTCACAGAAATCTTGGAACATCTATCTCTAACATCTTGCTCTAGTTTGTGATTATATATAGATCAGAAGGGATGGTTGTATCCTTTAATTATGTTAAAAAAAAACGATTTTAGTTGAACAATCACATTACCATATACAATCCGGAAATCGGTCTCACATATACCATGTTGAATATATTTGTTGTTTTGCGTTTTAGAATATCTAAAAATTCTGAGAAATAGTAACCCTAATTGTCTTGACATTCATCAAAAAATTTGATAAATTGACAGACTTAGACTTATTGAAACCCCTTCTAAGTTGTTTTAACTAAATCTAGAACTTTTACATGAAATCATCAACCGTGCAACAAGGATAGGGTTGATACTGAACTACGATATTACACCAAAAACAGAATATAACTTGATTGTGTGAATGTCAATACCTTCATTGAACAAGTTCACTGATCCATAGTTTACCTGGTAAAGCTTCATTCATACTACTTGATCCAGGTCTTGATTCAAGTTATATCAAGTTGAAATTAGAAACGTTCAATGCATATTGCATATAAGCCTAACACAACTCGAATTATATGTTAACCCAGTTTGGTCTATTCGTGGAAACAATCTAATTAGAATTTAATTAAATCTTGCTATATCTTGAAATTTGGATTCTAATTAAGATACAAATTATCGTTTTAGAAGATTAATAAGGTATTATAAAGAATATAAACTTAACAAAAAATAAGAAAGAAAAGAAAAGAAACCTAGGGACACATTTATTCTATAATGATATTCAAATATAAATCAAATTTCAAAAAAAAACTTTTTTTATTTAAAATTCACTGGAAGATAATGGGTGTGAAACGTTGAAGACATTTTAATATGGGAAAAATTCATAACTAAGAGATTAAGGGCATGTTTAGATCGGATTAAAATCGAATTTTAATCTAAATCCCTGTTTGAACTACATTAAAATTTGTATTCTCATTCTTCTACTCATTTTCAACCACATATTTTTCAATAAAATAATATTTTCCATCACATAAAAAAAATTCCTTTTTTTTTTTCAATCACACATTCTCCATCAATCTACTACTTCAAAATACATTCTTCCAAAATAATATGGATCAAATACATCTTAAGTCAAAGTCAAACAATCAATATTAACAACATCTTTCATGGGTCTCACATCTTTTCAACCACACATTTCAAAAACTTCTATCACAATCCATTAAAATTTTAATTTTAATCCCCACTAAACATCATGTAAGTATGACAAATTTTAAAATTAAGAAATAAAGTTTATTATTTTAAAAATTAGATATTAATTAAATTTTATTTATGAAATAATTAATTAAAAATATATTTTATTAATTAAATATATTATGGTCACAATTACGTATTTATATGTCACAACTTATTTTTCGGTCACATAATATCAAATTAATGGTCACAAATTATTTTTCATTTACAAATTAAAAAATTTAAAGGTTACAATTCATTTATCGATCATAATTTATTTCACGATCACAAATCACAAATTTTATATGTCATAACTTATTTCACGATCAGAAATTATCAAATTAATTAGTTATAATTTACCAAATTTTGAGTCATAATTACAAATTTAATTACAATCACACGTTCTTCTAAATCACTGTTCACAAATTAACAATTTATTAATCATAACACCCAAATAATTAGTCACAAACTCTTCTCATCTCATTCCCACCACCATTTCGCTAGCATTACCACAGCACCCGCAAACACCTCCTTTATCTCCATCTATACCACGCTACAATCACCAACCCTACCAAACAAATCCACAAACACGCTGTCTATCATCGTTTGCATCGTCAAACGCTACTGTTCGTGGTGCTTATGTAAACACCAGTGTCAATTGTTGTGCTCGACCATGATCTTTCGGTGGCGATCTTCAAGCTCCAATGGATTGCCCTTCGTGTGAGAAAGGGGGGGGAAGATGGGAGAGGATGCAAGAGAAAATGTTAGGATTTGGGTTAAATTTGATAAGTTGGAGGGAATTGGAGGGAAAAACCATTTCTCCCGGCTCAATAATCGGGAGAAAAAAGTTGGCGCCCCCCTTATTGGAGCCGGGAGAATAAACACGGCCCATATTTTATATATTATTTTCTTGTCAGGACCTTTTACTTTTTTTTACTCGTGGGAATAATTAATATTTGAATTATTATCTAATTTATGAATACGTAAACTTCATATTTCATTTTTGAATTACAATATTTGAAATCTGCCCTGGTATGTGTTATACATTTTTGGGCCGGTCTCAGCTATTTGAAGCAAAAGTTGGGCCACCTAAACCTTTTGGATTGGTTGGTCGAGTCAAACCCAACCAATTTCTTCTTAAATATTTCAAGACATGTTACAAATAAAATTTAGAAAGAATATAAATAATCTCATTTGGCTGACAAGTGAATGATTGTTCAAATATTTAGGCCTTTTTTTTCTAGTATGTTACAAAATAATCAATAAATACATCAAAAATTCCATTCAAAGGTCTAACGTGGTTTATGTTCGACTAACGTGACAATCCTTTGTTTGTCTCTGACCAAATTTTATGCCAAAGAAAATATTATAATACAATTGAAATTAGGAACTCAGTAAAGATGGGCTTTTTTCAATGGTAAAATCAGGTGGATGCATTTTGTTGTCCCTGAAAAAGTTGGATTTCTTTGACTTCAATATATTTATTACTACGTGTTTGGCAAAACTTAACAAATTTTTTTTTTTTGTGAAGTATAATCTTGAAAGTTATCTATATATTTAGTGTCAGTTTAACATGCATTTTGCTTCTTGTAAAAAGATAAAACACTTTCAAAAAATTATTCAAATATATTAAAAAATAATTACTTAGTTTCAAAAGCAATTTTGACTTTTCAATTGCCTTGCCAAATAAGCCTTAAAAGAATTCAAAATATTTGAATGTCTTCTACAAAATTTCCTCAAAAATTACAAGTTATAATATCTAGATTGGAATGAGTTCACTTGACCGGGACGCAGACCAAAAAATTAATAATTCATTCACCGATTCAACAACGTTAAGTATTTAGGTTGATACATTGTCGCATTCATGATAGAAGTAATGTATATAACCACCACAAAGTGGTACATCCAAAATGTCAAGGTCAAGGAAAGAAATTGACAAAAGCAACTTTTCTATTAGTTTTTGGGCCACGCGGAATCATACTAGAGGATATGCTACTTCTACATTTATCAAAATTGGTTTCTACTTTGTGGTGTTGCTGTTACAACCAAAACCGTATGGAGCACTCAATAGAAAATTTGCAAAATTAATTAATTAATTATTATTATTATATTGTCTCATAAATAAGTTGGTACTTAAACCACGTGTGCTTATTCACAAGCACGCTTGGATAGGCTTATAAGCGATTCAAACATACTTACAAGCTTCTTTAATCGCCAAACGTATTTGAGTTTAAGAAAACCTCATTTCTTTTCTTAGCAAATAATGTACAAGAGATGATACATTGATTTACTGGGTGATTTTATTGTCAACACACACACGCACATATATAATCGTTGCTTAACTTTTTAATTGCATTGAATATTTGATCATTTACTTGTTGACACACTCATGTTCCAATTTTTATTATTTTTTTATTTTTCTCAATAACATTATCAAACTTTTATTAATTAGCATATGTCGTCAATGATAACTATTTTTGTCCAAAAAGTCTATTAGAATGACATGAATATACTTATTTACATATCGTAATTTTAAATAAGAAAAAAATAATAAGAATAACAAATTCTTACAATAAAATAACACATACTTTTTTAACTATAAGTATATGAAAAAGTAATTTTTCAAAAAATATATTCTGTAAAAAAAAAAATTAAATCAAATGAACACTAAGAGCTTGTTTGTCTCCCATTATTGGGAGAAGAATGAAGTTTTGAATAATATTTTTTGAAAAATATGTGGTTGAAATTTAAAGTAATTTTATTGATTTGTGTGTAGAATATTTTATTTGACGAATGTGCAGTAGAGAATATTACTGTAATAAATAAAATTTTAGATTAATGATAGACAAACAGGGGCTAAATGTAGCGCAGAAGTATTCATTGGATACGAAGGGAACTTTAAACAACCATGCTACACAAATACAGTCACATCACCCCTGTTCGTGATAGGGGGCAGCTGACCCCCTGTGATAGGTGAGGGGAAAGTTGGTCCACTGTCACAAACAGGGCCTGTAAGGTAAGAGCTGGCTCCCCCGTAATGAACATGGTTGATGTTTCATTTAGCATTATTCAACATTAAATTACTATTTCACTAAACATAAGTATTATAGGGTTTTCCTTTTTTATTATAAAAATGCAATCTTAGCTCTCTGCTCTCTATTATTTGAGATTATAATTTTTGGACGAATTTTTTTTTTTAAAGAATGTGTGATTAAATAAAAAGAAATTTTTTTGATTTACGTGTAATATTATTTTATTAAAAAATGTATAATTGATAAGAATAGAGAGAAAAATGAATTATAATTTTAATGGGCCAAACGGGGCCTAATTAACCCAATGATGTCGGCCACCTCCCTTAGCAGTGTCGTTTATCACGCGGCTACTGCCTGCCCCATCCTCCATCCCTCGGGACAAGCTATCAGATTTCATCAGATAAGAAAATGAGCGTCGTCAATATCTGGCCATACACGTGTCAGTCAAATTAATTCAGCATGTGATTTTCAATCAACCCTAATCCACCAGGAGCCGCATCACATTTGTGCTTAGTCAGCCCTGCCTAATTTTTTTTTCCTTCTTGGACAATTTTTTTTTTTATTATAAAAATGCAATCTTAGCTCTCTGCTCTCAATTATTTGAGATTATAATATTTGGACGAATTTTTTTTTTTAAAGAATGTGTGATTTAAAAAAAAGAAATTTTTTTTGATTTACGTGTAATATTATTTTATTAAAAATGTATAATTGATAAGAATAAAAAGAAAAATGAATTATAATTTTAATGGGCCAAACGGGGCCTAATTAACCCAATGATGTCGGCCACCTCCCTTAGCAGTGTCGTTTATCACGCGGCTACTGCCTGCCCCATCCTCCAGCCCTCGGGACAAGCTATCAGATTTCATCAGATAAGAAAATGAGCGTCGTCAAAATCTAGCCATACACGTGTCAGTCAAATTAATTCAGCATGTGATTTTCAATCAACCCTAATCCACCAGGAGCCGCATCACATTTGTGCTTAGTCAGCCCTGCCTAATTTTTTTTTCCTTCTTGGACAATTTTGAACGTTTAGTAAATGTATTTCATTCCTAGAATTAAGAGGTCCGAGGACCATTTGTTGTACCTAAAAATTACATTTATCAGACGATTATACGTGTTTTAATTGGTTTATACAATTCCGTTGAGAAAACAATGTTAATAATACTAACTAGACATTGAATAATTAACGAGTTTATAAAAAAAATTACACTACTCTATTTATTTACCCATAAATCACGATCAATAATAAAATTTATTTTTACAATACATACATCAGAAAGCTATAGAATTGATTTATTGCCTATAGTAGTCTCAGGAGATTATAATGTTCACTGTTGATGTGACGAGTGTGACATTGCTACGTCAATGATCGGGAATAAAGTAAAAAAATCGTATCGTCACATTATCGATGTGCATTATGTTTCATGTCCGTTGTCAGTAGGAGATTTGCTAGAAGTTGATAAATATACATCGTTCAAGGGGAAACAGTTTAGAAGAAAGTGCACAATATTTAGATGTAGATATTTGTGTTTATCAAATAATTTGATGATTTCACCTAAGATAACCTTGCATTGACATCTTCACACCATTACAATTATTTGTCAAAGTAAATGATCGCCATTGGACCCACACGTGATACTAATGCTTTCTAGAAAATATTTTGAATAAATTCATTAAACTCAATAAATTATCATATGAATAACAAACCATGTTCTTAAAATTCTCCTGTCACGAAATTAAGGATAAAAACTATTATAGTCCAAACTTAACTACGCGAGGGGTCACTATGTTCAACATTAATCATAATTTTTAAAAAATGAGCCTAACTGGTTTCATTGCGACAAATTTACTTTGATAAGTTGGTTTAACATTATCTATAATTCATTCTCCTCATTAATTCTCGAGGAATTTTTTTTTCATTTAATTCTTCCTCTTTTTTCTTCTCCTCTTCTAAATCAATTATATGATTCTATTTTACACAAAATGATATCTAAAAACAATGTGAAAATCTTAATTGATTCATCCAAATTTCAACGAAGGGTTGATATCTCTTTTAAGTACTTTCTCGTTGACATTATTCTTAAATGAGACTCGAATCCAAGTTTACTATAAATGAGTAGGAATTCGAGCTTACCACTGGTATATTTTAACTACACTTTTAAGCTTGTGTTTGGGTTTCATTATTTATAAAATACATTTTTTAAAATTTATTTTTAATCATGCATTCTTTTATAAAATAATATTACACGTAAATTATAAAAATTTCATTATCTTTTAACTATAAGTTCTATAGAAAATTATTACTCCAAAAAATATTTTCTCCCCCAAAATCACAAATATTTTAATGGAATATTGTTCCATTGGCAAATTCGAGTTCCCACCAATTCCTTACACCTCCATTTGTGACTTCGTTATGCCATTATTTGATCCCTATTTTGGAGAATTTATAAAATTTGAAATAGTGATTGATAAAAGAATATGTAGTTAAAAAATAATGAAAATTTTNTGAAAATTTTTAAATTTGTGTGTAATATTATTTTATTTAAAAAATAAATTATTAAAAAGAGAAATTTTAAAAAAATTTAATGGTGTCGGGGAGATAGTTGATAAAGTAAATAAAAAATTGTTTCCCTCACGTATCCTCAGAACACCCACCCCACCCCATCCCATCCCATCCCACTCCCTTTCAAATATATACACATATACATACACAAATGTCAGCATCTCTCTCCGCGAAGAACTTGTGATAAATTTGATCTGAAATAACTTGCTTGGTTATTAATCAGCTCCAGTTCCTCTAATTTATCGACACAAATCCGCTAATTTAATTTGTCTTATCCTTGAAAACCAGAAACTATTCCTCAAATCGATTACATTGAGTTTGAAACAACTAATTTAATAAAATAATCCTATATAGCCATATATAACATATATAGAGGGTTTAGGGCTATATAGATAGGTGTATAATTATTTGATAATAAGGTTTTTTTGGATATATACGAGGAAATGCTAGGTGCAGGATTGCAGTTTAATAGGAGTAGAAATGGGGAGGATCGGTTTTACAGCGTAGCGAGGGCTCGTCGGAGTCGTGATCACCTGCGGAGAGCCCAAAGTGACGTCACCACCAGCCGCTCTCAGAGCCGAGCTGATGAGCCTCTGGAAAAAGCTAAGCTGGCTGATGCTGTGCCGAAGGTAGTGGCAACCGAACCGTCACCATCGTGTAATCTGAAGCGGTTCTTGGAGTCCGTCATCCCTTCAGTTCCGGCTCAACATTTATCCAAGGTGTCCTTGATTGTAAATTAATTGAAGTTTTGTAATTTTTGCTTAATTAATATTTGACTTTATCATTAGTAATTAGTTCCAAAAGATGGGTTTATTCTATTGATGATATAAGGATATCCAATGCGATTTTAGAAGTACTTTGGCTATGGAAAATGGTATACTGCTCAGATGAGACTTCATTCTTCAAAGGCTGTACCTTGTTGACAATTGTTTCGTTGGTTGTTTTGATGTAGTAATTTACTAGGTATTTTGATGATTTTTATTGTTTTAAACTATTTTAGAGTTTGTTGAAGTGGTCATCTCTCAATGCTTCTTAACGTTTCTACATTTACGAGATTTATGCCTATCATTTAGAATCTGAATTAAGTGTGTTTTCGCATCAGTAATTGATGGAAGGATTTTATTTTTTTGGGTTTTATTGATTGTTTTCTGTTACAAATCTATGCTGCTGGAGCAACCTGCAGGTGCTGAAACCTAAAGTAGATATAAAATCATATATTTCAGTTAAACATTAAAGAATAGTTTACTGAAATTTAAAAGCTTGAATTTTTTCACCATTTTACACTGTTATATTTTATTAAAAGAAGCTGGTGGAATTATTTTCCTGCTCGAGGAAGCAAAAAGGCGGTTAAAACATTATTATGCAGAAATTTTAGTTGAAAGATGTAGTGCTAACACATTGAAAATCTCAAATTAATGAGTTCTATCTTGTCTATTTGCTATTGATGTTTTGTTGAAATGGACTCTGACTTAATATGTTTCAAAATTATTAACAGACAACGATTAGGGGATGGAAAACATGCAACGTGGAGTTTCAGCCATACTTTGTGCTAGGTGATTTGTGGGAGTCATTCAAGGAATGGAGTGCATATGGTGCTGGAGTGCCATTGATATTGAATGACAGTGATTCCGTGGTTCAATATTACGTGCCCTATTTATCGGGTATTCAATTGTATGCTGACCATTCGAAGAGTTCAGCAAAATCAAGGTACATACTTATTCCATAAGTTCCTTTCAGATAAATACTAATCTTTTGGCGCACGAGTTTAGAGAATCATAATATACTTTCCAAAGGAAAAATAAAGGAGAAACTGATGCAGAAAGACTCAAAGTCATGCTGTTCTTGTGTTCCCTTTCATGCAGGATATTGATTGTTTAGATCAAGTTGGTGAATTCTGTTTAAATTATTGTTATTGTTGTTGTGATCGCCAAGCTACTCTAGGAAACTCCATTTTTAAGTTTCTACCCAATAACAACTTCTGATTTTTTAACTCGTGGATGGTTCCAACAATCTTTTGACAAATAATCATTCTGTAGCGAATTGTGCTTACCATGTGAAAGATGGATACTTCCCAAGTTCCAAGAATGAACTTATCCAAGTTGAGCAGTGATGCTGTTGATTGTTGTGGACGCTTTTGAACACACGTGTCCAAGCAGAAAATAAAGTCTTGGATTTGTTTTATTTGTAAATGAAAATAGAATGCCTGTTTTTTTATCATTGTCATTATGGATTCCTGTATATGTGAGGATGAGAGAAGGGATGGTTGGGGGTTGAATGTGTGTGTGTGTTATGTCTTAAATTTCATATAAACATGCACATGTACGTATATATGCTTGTGTGTTCACACGCATGTATGTATTACCATGTAGGCATATGATGCTGATTAGTAATGTGTCTTTGGATCATCTATGCCTCCACAGTATCTTTCAAATATACAGTAGATACGATTGTACTGTAGTCTTGCCAGGATTATCCAAAGGTTATTGATACGAGCTATGGGCAAGGTCCCAAGCATAAACTTTGCACAAATATATAATATTTAATCCTAAAATGATTTCAAGAACATTGTTTGAACTTTGATGGTATATATTATCTGCAACTATATGACAACTTCAAGATTGCATACCAAATAAGCTAAAAGTTATGAAAGAAGATTAGAGTTTTTTTGGGCATATTATAAAAGAGTCAATCTTTGTTAGACAGGAACTAAGGGGTTCGTTTGCATATGTTACTGTAATGTTAGTCGATGTTTCGAATCAATTTACTACATAGCCAAGTAGAGAGTTTATATTATGTTGGGCATGGATATTGCATGACATAAGAGGAAGATTAGTTATAGCGTTAACCCCATAGAAAATGAATGCACGGTCCTAGTTCAGTATTTTAGAAGTTTTTAAAATAATTTTGAATATGAAGATAGAGAGGCAATTGTTTGAGGAGACAAATCCATTGTTTTATCTTTCTATGCTCTCTATGGTCTAAAGGTCAAAGCTTAACTGAATACTATACGTATCTATTTGGTCCACTTTGTATGTAAGAGACCCACCCTGTGAGGGCTTCTTTTACAGCTGTCATTTTATGCATCTGCATGTTTCCCTACATTGGAAGGTTACTTATGCTCTCGTCATTCACAGTAGAATGTCTTGGTTTAAATTGGCTCCGAGTTTATGGTAAGAGTTGAAAAAATGTTTTTCGATGGAACACTTTTGTTTTCCACAAAAGTAATGGTTAAGAATTTTTTCAAGTTACATGAGCCACTTTAAATCAAGGATACTTTGGAAAGTGGCTCTTGAAGGTATCAAAGTTGGAAGGTTATAGCTGTCATGAATGGACGGAGAATTGTTTTTAAGCTGTGTCATTTAATTGCCTTGTAATTTGTTTCACTCATTTCTCTCACATTCAACAAAATGACTGATTTCTCTTTCTGCTCCTTTTTTCATCTTTCTATACATATTACTATTTTCTTTAATTTGCTAGAAATCCGTCGAGTAACTTTGTTTAGTCTGGTTATATAATTTCACGATATCTAGTTATTTACGTTCATGATGGCTATTGAAGCTATAACCAACTCAATATTTTGCAGTTAGTCAATTATCTTTCAATATATATGTTTTCAAGTAGGTTTCTGTTATATACAGGAAGAAACATATCTTGCTACTTTCTAGAGTAACGAATGAACTCTAAGTGGCAAATCACGGAGCGTATCCTGTGTTTTTACTTTTTATGTTCAGACGTGATGCCTGAACACACTCGCCCACTCTTTACTCACTGAAATACACACAGACAGATGAGTGTTACATGGCATCCAAGTTCTTCTGTGTTACGTGGGAGTCTGTTTCTATATATTGGCGATCCCTCAATTTAGTATAAAATTACAACGTACAATGCTTGCCGGCATCTCTTATCTGGAATTGAACTTGCTATTTTCCCATTGAGAACTGGAAAAATCAATATCATATGCATCTTAATTATGTGACCTCAGGGTTTTCTGCTGAGTCATGGTGCTTAATTTTATTTTATTTTTTCCAGTCAAAATGCTTACAGGTTTCCTTTACTCCATTTTTTATTCTTGGCTATTGTTCTAGAAGTTACAATGTGTTGTGTCTAATATGATTAGGCCTTCTCCCCTTTCTTAATTAATTTAGTAACACTGATTTACTACTCATTTATAGTTTTGGATAATTAATATTCCTCAAACAAGTGTGGCTTTTACGTGTGTGATAGGCGACTTACTGAGGAAAGTGATAGTGATAGTTTTGGGGATTCTAGTAGCGATGGAAGCAGCGACTGTGGACAGGATAGAGGTGGATTGAATTATTCAAGCCAACAACATTGTTATCATTGTCAGTCAAGTGATAATCCTCTTAGAATAGATCAATTGTCCGTGAGAGACCAGAATATGGCATTTCTAGAAGGTTTTTCTAGTGATGAAGGTGAATCTGGAAGTTCACAAGGTTGCTTGCTGTTTGAGTATCTTGAAAGGGACCAACCTTACAGTCGAGAGCCTTTGGCAGACAAGGTGTGTTCCTTTCCTGATTCTGAATGCATCATATGTATTTTTTTAAATTTTTTTTTTTCTTTTAATTTCATTTGGCGCTGAGAATTTGGATAACAGTTCTGTCCTCTATTCCTCATGCTTCCTATGCTGAAATTGTCACAGATATATGATCTTGCTCTCCGCTTCCCTGAACTAAAAACTCTCAGAAGTTGTGATATACTCCAATCCAGTTGGATTAGTGTGGCCTGGTAACATTATTTGCAAACTCATGTGATTCTTGACTCGTTTACTGAACTGTGCGAAACCATAAGAATGACTCATGGGGAAACATTTACTTTGTAGGTATCCTATTTACAGGATACCAACGGGACAAACACTCAATGATTTGGATGCTTGCTTTCTGACCTACCATTCTCTTCACACACCCGTGACAGGTATCAGAAACTCTTTCTCCCTCTCTCTTATACACGACTCCACATGGAATCTGTTTCAGTATTACATGTTATTTTTATGTATTGTCCATCTTCACTCCCGCTTTGTTTTGTATGCACATTTTCTGTACTTTTTAGAAAAAATAAAGCCATTTCATATTTGACCTCAATACTTAGTTATTTATCTATAATGATGTGGAGTCAAGCATCGTCTCTCTTATTATCAACTTTTTTCTTTGTTAAGGGAAATTTATCATTATAAGCTCAACCAAACATGTTCAGAATGAGAAAAATAATTTTCAGTTTGACGGACTTGTAAGCTTTTACCCAAACATGCTCTCAGCATTTCTTCAACTAAATTTCAGGCAGTTGTGCTCTTTTTTCTAGTGCCTGCTGGATTTCCTCCATTTTTTGTTTCAAAATTGAAAATTTTATGTGGACACCATGGGTTTACTTGCTCCTTCCTCTGAAATATATGGAGTTCAGCTTGCTAGTATGATATATTTTGCATTTTCATTGATCACTTCCACTGTTGTGGTATGTTATACTCGCATTTGCACTCGTTTCAGGTAGCGAGGCTATGCATCCTCCAATTGTCACATACCCCACTGAGATGGACGGCGTTCCCAGGATTCACTTGCCAGTTTTTGGTCTTGCTTCGTACAAATATAAAGATTCATTGTGGACTTCGAATGCAGGATGTCAGCGCCAATTGGCAAACTCCCTCTTGCAGGATGCTGATAATTGGCTGAAGTTACTACACGTCAACCACCCAGATTTCCTTTTCTTCTGCCGTTGATGAAATCTAGAGATAGCATCAATTCTGTCATAGCTCAGACCATTTTATGCTTTTGATTCTGGGTGTCTATCTATGAGGAAGGTTGAGGAATTGGTTCTTTCCCTTGTTATTGTGCTGTAGTTAACTATTATGAGAATTGACTTAGCCACCCCAAAAACCAAAAAATGAAAATAATAATTGAAAAAAAAAAAAGAAGGGAAAAAAAAGTACAGGAGAAAAAGAAAAAATGGAGTTCAAAAATTGCAGAATTGTCTGAGAGGTGACTAGTATGAGAATGAGGTGAAGTACATTTGTAGTCTGAGCTGAACCAGGAATCGTATGCAGCACTTTTGCTTGTCGAAAAATCTGCACATCTTGTCTTTTCAACTTTTCCTGTTTATTTTTATATAGCAGTTTTACAAAACAGGTCATCTTCTGTCTTGAGGATAATGTGTAGGTTGTTGTAATTTATGTCTGCACTTCTGAGGGGATTTTGTTAGAATCAGAGTGGGGGACGAGCTTTAGCCCCTTCGTGATATGTATAACTGTAACTTTTCAAAGTAGAAGGTAGCTTACTAATGGATGTTTGGATATATTACTTCGTCAAAGTTGTACGTAACTTGGTAATTGTGATTGTGTGTGCATGCCTTGACTGTGTGCTTCCCTGCTACGCATCTGTTGCAAGTAGGAACTGCCATGGAATTGTGAACTCGGGCTCCAACAATGCGCTCTCGTTTTCTTAAACTCCTGATCAAATTTGAGACGGTTCATCAAGTTTTTTCTTGAAAGCTATTACAGCTTTTACGAATTCCTACACAATAACAAGCTGTCTTCGTTCAGTCGAAGCATGTTTGATGCACAATACTGAATAGAAGTCGACGTCGTGTAGGAAGTCCCGATAATTACTGGTATATTGAGACTAACGTGAAATGCAAAGCTACCTGGTATGCAGATGCACATACTGGATACCTGTCGTTCTTTCTGGATGAAATTGTAGTCACATAATGAACTTGCCCTCTCAGGATTACAGGCGTCAAGGTCGTAAAACCCTTCAATCAGACCGTCAGGAGCAAAAGCCATTGAAACGAACCGTTGAGCCAATCGCTTCACGCCTTGATGATGATAACTATTCGGCTAAATCTCCATGGTTTCGTCGTCTAAAGAATCTTTATACCATTTATGCAAAGGCGTGTTATCCAGTACCCTAAAAACGTGCCGATGAGCATCATAATTTTCATAGTTCATAGGAACGACGATTCTCTCTCGTGAACATTTCTTGGAGAGTTCTTACCCCCCAGTATCTTTATAAATGGAATCCCCACAAGCAACATATAGGATTTGTGAGCCTCTGCAAACGTCTAAGTTAGGGTATGTTCATTTCAAGACAAAGCTTTGCTGGTCTAAGTTCAACTGAATCTTTTTCTCTATCAATGGCAGTGCCACTTGCATGCAGTTGTCTAATTTCTTCAAGTTCTTGTTAAGAAAATCCAGATAATTCAGCATCATAAAGAGATGGATCAATGTCGTCTCCCTCACAAAGAAGGACGCCGTGGATGGGTTCGAAGCTATCCTGTAACATATGGACTCATGTTAGGCCAAGAACACACAATATTAGACCAAGAAACAAAGATACCAAAATTTTCTCTGAAATAAATTGTAGAAAATTAAAGCAGTCTAAGTCCCGGAAGTTCTCTGACTGATTTTAACACCTACATCCCCCGTTGAACATCCAAAATATTGGATCATGCTCGGTTCCACTATAACGCCCAAAATGATAACAAATGTTACAATAATGTTTAATCAAATCACAAAAAATAATACAAAATACTAATCTCTCTCAAAATACAGCAATCGATCTATACGAACCACAAAGAATAGCTTCAAAATTTCAAAAACAACAACTCAGAAGTACGAAGACTTTCTTACAAATATTCACTTAGAATATCACCACAAAGAGGCTAAAATATTACAGATCGCCTCCTTAAATCAAGAATTTGAGAAGGAATTACACAAAGAACAACAAATCAGAGAAAACTCTCAAACGACGCACTCCCGGAAATAGAATAGAACGAAACCCTAAAACCACCATCGAATATGCCAATAAAATGGCATCAAGAATAGAACCATCCAAAATTCAAACCAACAGCCAAGATTCATCCACGTGTCTCAATCCGGTTGAAAGTGTGATTTTAATAAAGTTGCATTTGCCAAAACATGTTTTTAAAACAAATTATGGGAGCACCATTCGAACCTGGTTCGAGTCCTTCAATCTCCACCTTGCTACCAGAATTTGGGTTATAATGTAGTCCTGAAAACAATCTCAAGCAATTTTCATTTGCTCTACGTACCTGTACATGCATCATAAAGAATCATCATATAAAAGTTTCAAACAGTTTAAAATTTTATTTAAAGGAATTACTTTAGTACCTATATCGAATGGATTAAGTTGAGTTGAAACTTTCCAATCCTAAGAATCCCTTTAGAAATGATATCCCTCATAAAATGATATTTAACATCAATATGCTTAGTTCTATCATGAAACATATGATTTTTGCTCAAATAAATAGCACTTTGATTATCAAACAGTAACATAACATCATTATCAGCAAAACCAAGTTCAGACATCAACTCATTTAACCATATTCCCTCTTTTATAGTATCAATTGCAACAATATATTCTATTTCAGTGGAAAATAAAGAAACAACCCTTTGAAGTTGAGATTTCCAACTAACAGTACAATATAAGGTATAAAAGTAAGATGAAATTGATCTCCTAATATCTTTATCTCCAACAAAATCAAAATCAGTATATCCCTTTAAAGTTACACCATTTTTTACTTGATTTAAATGTTAAACCCAAGTTAGGTGTGCCTTTAAGATATCTAAACAACCACTTTAAAGCATTCCAATGTTCTTCCACAGGATTACTCATAAACATACTCAATATGCTATTGCCAAATGCAAGATCAAGTTTGGTACAAATCATCAAATACATAACAGAACCAACAACATTTGCATAAGGTATTTTAGACATTCTAACATACTCTTCTTCAGAATTTGGACAACCTTCAGAAGAAAGCTTAAAGTGATTAGCAAGAGGCAATGTTACAGGTTTACAGTCATACATGTTAAATTTTTTCAAAACTTTAATCACATTATCATGTAAAGAATCTTTAATCATTATATCCCCTCGAACCTCAGCGATAGCTAATACGAGCTGATCTCAAATATTCGATCTTAAATTAGCATGAGCTCAATGTATATAACAAACTGTACTTAACGACCTCGGAAGTCGGATGTCAAAAAGAACAAATGTATCAAATCTCTTATACCATTGTCAACAGACAAACAATATATTCAGGATTTCCAATTTCAAAACCTACAAGTTGTCATGTAAATTACTTCATCTAGATCATCATACAAGAAAGCAGTTTTAACATTCAATTGATTAAGTTCCCATTTAAACTGAGCAACTAAAGGAAGCAAACCTCTAACAGTTGAATATTTCACAACAAGAGAAAAGATTTCAGTGTAATCAATACTTTCTTTTTGAGTAAAACCTTTTGCAATAAGTCTAGCTTTATATTTAATGTTTTTACTGTCTCATTCCCCTTGCTTTACTTTATAAATCCACTTACAATCAATCAGTTTCTGTCCTTTAATCTTCTTAACAAGTTCCCCAAGTCTTATTTTTCAAAAGTGAAGACATATCGTTTTCCATGGCAGCTTTCCAATTTTTACTTTCCTTACACTTAATGGTATCATCATAGAAGTTTGACTCATTTTCAAATTGTTCTTGGTAATTGAAAAATGAAACAAAATCATCACTATTAAATCTAGTAGAAAGTCTGATCTGCCTCCTTTTCCTATCTCTTATGAGTTGATACTCATCAAAAGAGAGAGCAACATGATCAAATTAAGATCAATTTCATTTTCAGGTTCAACATTAGCTTCATCTACTAGAGGTACAAGATTAGCTGGTTCAATTTGAGGAGGCTCCACCTCAATTTGAACATTTCTATCAAACAAAACTTTATCTTTTCCTTCTAAACATGGCATTAAAGACTCATTGAAAACATCTTTTCTAACAATGACTCTATACCCCTTTTCACATTTAACCCACAATCTGTAACTTTTAACATGTTCATCATAGCCCAAGAAAATATATTTTAGTGATCTAGGTGCCAATGTTCTAATGTTTTGATGAGCATATACAACACAACCAAACACTTTCAAATGGGAATAATTCATAGAACCATCAGACCATACATATTCAGGTACATCAAAATTTAAAACTTTAGTAGGACTTCCATTAATAAGATATGCAGCTGTTTTAACAAATCCCCCCAAAAACAATTTGGGCAAATCAGAACTTAATAGCATGCATCTAACTTTATTTAATAGTCATATTCATTCTTTCAGCTATTCTATTTTGTTGAGAAGTATAAATAATAGTTCTATGTCTCAAAACGCCATTTTCTTTACGATAATTGTTCAATTCATGATACAAAATTCCAAACCATTGTCTGTCCTCAAAATCTTTATCTCATGTTCAGTTTGGTTCTCAATTTGGATTTTCCAATTCTTAAAAGCTGAAAAAGTTCTATCTTTAGTTTTTAATAAGAAAACTCAAAATTTCCTAGAATAATCATTAATGATCAACAAAAAATATTTAAAATCAGATAAAATACACACAGTAGCAGGACCCCACAAATCAGTATGTAAATATTCCAATATTTGTTTGGATTCATGAATTTTAGTTGGAAAATATAGTTTTACTTGTTTCCCTATAATATATTGTTCACAAGAACCAAATTCACCAATATTTTGCTTTCAAAAAGCTCATTTTGATTGTAAAGAATTTAAAACCTTTTTGACAATGTAGCCAGGTCTATCATGCCATAATTTTGCAAGTGTTAACTGTTCAGATACAGTAGAAGCAGTTAAGCCAATCATGGGTTTTGCTTTCAAAAAATAGAGATCATGTCTCTTAGGGGTACTTATGATTAAATTATTACCCCTAAGAATTTTAATATGTCATTGACCCAGATTTATGTCAAACTACATATCATCTGACATAGTTAAGGACACAAAGTTTCTCTTCAAGTCAAGAACATACCTAGTTTCTTTAAAAAATAAAACATTTCCATTTTCCAATAACAATTTTATAGTCCCTATTCCTTTAACTGTACAGGTAAAATTGTTTCTCATTATCACTTGCCCTCCAGCAACCCTTTTAAAATCAAGAAAACAGTTTTTATTTGAGCACATATGGAAAGAACAATTCGAGTCAAGAATCCATTCATCACTCAGTTGTTTTTCCATATTAACAAGGATCAATCCAGAATTAGACTTAACTTTATTATACACTAAAATATTACTCCCTCCATCAAACTTATTATCTCCAAATCATTTTTCTTTTTAAAACAATCTTTGCTAAAATGTCCCAGTTTCTCACAGTAGTAGCATTTTTTACATTTAGCCTTAGCTTTGGATTTATGCTTATCATTAAGTCTATTTTTTTTTTCAGTAAAAGACTTAGGATGATAATTTGATTTACTAAAAACTTTCCCCTTACTAGCAAACTATCTCCAATTTGATTATTACCAGAATCAGATTTTAGCTTTATAGCCTTATTCCTCAAAGAATTTATTATCACATCAGTAGTAAGTTATTCCCTATCATACTCTAGAGCAACCTTGATGTCTTTATATATGTCACTAATGGAGTTTAACAAGACTATAACCATCTTATTTTTTGAAATTTTTTCATCACAATTAGCCAAGTCTTGGATAAATTTTGTAAATCTGTTCAAGTTTTCATCCAAATCAACTGAGTGATCCATTTTGAAAGAAAAGAATTGTTTTAATAAGAAATATTTATTTGGAGTAGTCTTAGTCACATACTTTGCATGAAGTTTGGTCCACAGTTCAGAGGCAGTTTTAGTTTCACCAATACTTCTTATCACATTTTCAGACAAGTACAAGAAAATAGTACTTCAAATAACATCTTTAAGTTCAGCTTTCTTTGCAGGAAATAATTCAACATGCCAACTATCATCTAAGGCCTTAACACATCTCATTTGCATAAGATAACCTTCATTTTTTATGTCCAGAAGTTGAAATCAATTTTCCATCAAACTGACTGACTTTAAATTTTGCATAAACCATGTTATAGTCAAGTAAGACTCACAGACTGAAGACAACTTACACACAAATATGCAGAGAACAACAAGAGTACAGATTGGTGGCAATCAGAAAATCATAGTAATACACAAAGTAGAACAAGATTTTCAAATAGCAGGCACTTGCAGAGAATATGCAGATCAAAATTCTAAAGAAAACACGGTAACATAGATCACAAAATAATGTTTCACAGATTCCTCCTGCAAGATTCTCCATTTACACACCCGTACTTGATTAATCTCAAATTCTCAAGGCCTCGTAGGAGCATTTGGATAAAGATTAAGATCAAGGGGGTTTCAGTATATGATAAATCGAGGGAAAATCAAGAAACCCTAAAAAATTGAAAAGTGAACTTTACAAAGGTTTAGAAATATCTCACACGGCAAGTTTAAAAAACTCGATATTTTTCAATTTTGCTTAACAACAATTCCAAAGATTTAGATCCTTTTCAGATCAACTGTTTTCTCCAAGATCCAGGTATCATACTCATTAGTTAATGGCTCTGATACCATTTTTAGGTCAGGAACACACAATATTAGACCAAAAAACAAAGATACCAAAACTTTATCTGAAATAAAGTGCAGAAAATTAAAGAAACACAATCGATATATTTCGACCTAAACCCCGGAAGTTTTGTGACTGCTTCCAACACCTACATTCCCCGTTGGGCATCCAAAACGTTGGATTATGCTTGGTTCCACTATAACACCCAAAATTGAAACAAAGGCTACAATAATGTTCAGTCAAATCACAAAGAATAGTACAAAACACTTATATCTCTCAAAATATAGCAATCGATCTACATGAACCACAAAGAATCACTTCAGGACCTCAGAGACAACAACTCAAAAGCACGAAGACTTCCTTGTAGATATTCACTTAGAATATCTCCACAAAGAGGCTAAATTATTACAGATCGCCTTCTCAAATCAAGAATTTTAGAAGGAATTACAGAGATAACAAAAAATCAGAGAAAACCCTCAAACGATGCACTCCTAGAGAGAGAACAGAATGAAGCCCTAAAACCACCATCGAATATGCCAAATGAAATGGCATCAAGAATAGAACCATCTAGAATACAAATCAACAGTCAAGATTCATCTATATGTCACAATTCGGTTGAAAGTGTGATTTTAATAAAGTTGCATTTGCCAAAACACATTTTTAACTCAAATTATGGGAGCACCATTCGAACCCGATTCGAGTCCCACAACTCCATTGACTAGTGGGACGATAACAGGTGCTTCTCCATAGCCTACTATGAGATCTAGAAGATATTCACATGTTCGTAGTCGTGGAAACAAAATTACCCGAGTTCCAACGAGTACAGGGGGTAAAATGTAACAAACTGAAATTTTGGGAACTGTGAGAACCGAATTGAAACTAGCAGAAAATTCAGGGACTGATTTGCCATAAAAAAATATAGGATAGTGTTCGTGTAATGTTCACAACAGGGTCTAATCGGCTGAGAATATTTGGGACAAAAGAAATAGAACTGGCATATTGGAAAAATTTATTAAAAGTTTGGAACATTTTGCGAATTGGGATCAGGATCACATGAAGCTTGGGTTATTATATTATAAGAGCCACAAATCAAGATTAACTGGCAAATCTGAGATGCTGCGGAGGGCTTAGTAAAAAATATTTTTGGCGGATCCCGTGGACAACTGAAGATGCCTCGTTTTTTGGTGTGCCTAAGCAAATTGGTTTTATGAATTGTCGAAAAGGTTGACCTCGTGATTGGGTATATAGAGACGATGAACAAAATTCAATTCAACATTTGGCTAACAATGCTTTGAACAATGCGTGATTGAATATTCCAAGTGATCGAAACTATAATGCTCAACTATTTTATCATTGTCCAGCAATAATGTAGTAGACGCTTTTGTCAGATAGTGAGGAAGGCCAATAGCGACTTTCCCATTGGTTATAATTTGAACTAGCCTTCTTCTAGTGATTTATGACTGATGAGTACTCTTACAAGTATATCACAAGATGCATTAAGACACACGAAAGATGATCATTCAAGATTTGACTTAAGCTATACTTGATCTTATCATGTATTTTTTCCATCTTTCTGAATATGTCTTTCTTTACTTGAGGTCAGATCTAGCCCATTTTTAAGTTGTACCTTATTTTCTTTCTATTAATAATATATTAAGCCACGACGAGCGATGAAAATAAATTTAATGAAAATTATAATCTTGTAATTATTCTTGTAATTACCTATCTGGAATAAAATCCTTTGAGAAAATTTCGATAGAAAATCAAGAAAAGTTTAAACCACGATATTACCATACACAATTTCACATCCTTGTGTCACCTCTTTCTATTAATAATATATTAAGCCACGACGAGCGATGAAAATAAATTTAATGAAAATTATAATCTTGTAATTATTCTTGTAATTACCTACCTGGAATAAAATCGTTTGAGAAAATTTCGATAGAAAATCAAGAAAAGTTTAAACCATGATATTACCATACACAATTTCACATCCTTGTGTCACCCCCACATCACATCACATCCCACACACACACAGACAGAGAGAACACCCAAAAAATCAACAAACTTGTTTTTACTGTTCGTCAACATATTATAAGAACTCTGGGGAGGATCTTTGACAGATCTCGAGGCATTATTATTCCTCATTTGATTTTTATCAAGTTTTAAAAGGCTTAAACACTTGACATGACATGCTTAGATGTAAATATTATTATTAAGCAATGTACGAGACACGTACCAGTTGAAGTGATAAATTCACATTTTGTATAGATACATATTGATTCAAACAAATCTAATCGTGAAAGTAGATAATACTAACAACTTAACTTACATAAGGTCGTGCAAGTCCTTTGTGAGTTAAAAACTTCTAATCGTCCACAGAAACGATTATTTTCTAAAAATTTTAGATAACTCAATTATCGTGAAGAAATAATTACTTCCCTCAGTAATCATTTATTCAAAGTATAAGGACACCAGCGCTATTTTTCCCAAACTTGTCCTAACAATCTACAGTAGCATCAAAAAGGCAATTTTAAAGAGCAAAAAAGCCGTCATAGGCGGTAATACCCGTTTCACTTTCCCGTTTGCAGCCCATAATTTTCAAAGCGCTAGCACATTAATTCTCAGAAAGCAGCTCGAGAAAAGTGAACTGATACAGTGAGAAAGTTAAAGATTAAGCTGAAAAATGGGAGTTTCTATTCCCATTCTTGTAATTATATAATCTCCCTTCACGTCATTGCCTTCGTACGTGCTGTCGGTGCTGAACGACGACGTAGCACGGTAGTCTAGTTACTGCTTTTTGCGTTATTATTTCTCTGTTCTTTAGTCAACTTTCTTGAATTTTCTCGAAAGTAGTTAATTTTTTATATGGGTTTGTGTTGAAAGGCAATTGTGGTGCCGGACAAGTATGATGAGCAGACATACTGTTTGTACGGCACCGATGCGTCGACGGTGTACGGATTGACGGCGTTTGGGCTGCTATTGATTAGCCAGACGGTGGTTCACGGCGTCACCAGGTGCTTGTGTTTTGGCAGAGGGATGATGGATGGGGGCTCTAGAACTTGTGCTGTTTTCTTCTTCATTTTCTCTTGGTAATGTTTGAATTTACTATATTGTCTTCGTCGGTTCAGTTTATTCACCATTTGTTCCTCTTTATTTTACTGCTTATATGTTACATGAACTGGGTTCAATAATATGAGTGACACAGTTGGGTCCCATACAGTTGTTTTGCATTGTGTTGCATGTGATTAGATGATAACAAATAGGAATGCTGTAGTAATTAATTTGCAAATTATGTTTTTCTTGTTTTATGCTTGTTGTTCGATGGACTTCACATGTGATGGTATGTGGGATTGATTTTGCTGTTATTTGGCTCATTTAAGACATTTCATCTGAATTATGTAAGACTAGTGCACGTTGCTTCTGATGACCGCACTTGTTCTTGGGGTTCCATTTGTTCTTTTTGCCTCACAAATTGGGAAAATAGAGGTCACTGAAGGAGCATTAATTAAGGACACATGCACATTTGAGGAAAGTTATAATTTGAAACCAATCAAAGCAGAATATGACTCTAGGAACTACAGGAGCCATCTAAGAGATAAAAATCTTCATACATGTCGTAATTGTTGCATCATCACTCCATTTCTGAGTTCTTTGTACAGGTTATTACATCTTGCAAATAGGTGATGCTACTGATGTTTGCATTGCATGATTGAATTCAAACTTTTTGTTAATAATTTGATCCAAGGACACGGGATATTTAGTTTTTAGTTATTTTACCTTTTATCTTTGGCTTCTTTTTCTGACCCTCTAACTGTCTTCTGCAAACTGGTTATTAGACCTTCCTCTACGACATGATGCGGGACTCTGGAAAATATTAAGAAAATGCTTTACATGTTTGAGGAATGAGCATTGAGTTTCAGTCAATGTTCAAGTAATCTTCATTTATTATTATTATCACGCAGGATCAGCAAAATCATTATCATAACCTAGTGTCTTTTTTTTTGGTATATATTTCTGTAATATGTTAGATTTCTCTTATATTACATCAGCTCTTTCAGTAGATGTAACCGTGGATTGAATAAAGTTGCCTGCTCCAAATTTATTAGGAAAAAGACTTGGACTTTTGTATTATGTTCTTTCCATCATTCCTTCAGGGGGTCTGTTTGGTTGAGACAAATGAGAGAGGAACAAAGAAAATAAAATACTGGAAAATAAGAACTTTAGAGGAGCAATTTTTTATTTTTTTATTATTTTATTATTTTTATTTTTTGGTACAGTTTGAGAAAAAATTGGGAGAAAGTAAATTGGGAGAAAGTTGGATTAGAGAAGAAAGCTGTAGTATTCTATTTCATTTCTATTTAAACTATATCAGAAAGCAAGAAAGGAAGGGAACGCTTTCATACTTTAATTATATTATGCATCAAAGAAGATGCTAATACTTGCACAGTCAAAGATGGTATTTTATCTGTCAGACTCATGTCGTGAGGATTGATGAAGACAGTCATTGCATTGCTACCTTAACTCTTTAATGGATGCAAAATGAACTAGGTAGACTTTTTGCAACGCAGATCAAGCTTGATACTGGGGATTTATCTATGAAGCTTGACGTTACAATAAATTTTTTTGGACTGACTTGTTTGATCTTTGAACTCAGTTCTTTCAATCTTATCTGAGATTCAGCTTCTACTTAAGGCTGGTTGATCCTAAAAATTGTTAATTTTATTGTCGGCTCTTTCCTGTTATGCAAAACAGAGCGCAGTCCAATATTAAACAGTGTCTTTCTGTGAAAGAATAAAATTGATTTATGCGACATTGCTATCTGTGATGAGCCTTGGTAGATTTAATAAATTTGTAAACATTTTATATCAAACAAGTTCCAAAATCCTAGTGATGGCCTTGTATTTAATATGCCCTAAAGAGAATCACCTAATAGTCAAGTATCCTAGTGGCCAAGAAATTCCTAAATTAGTTTTAAGTTAGAGACTTGAATAAAACTATTGCTATTCCATAAATTGGAATAAATCACAATCCTATTGCTTCTTGTTCCCCATCAGTGGTTTATTCCATCTATGTTTATGTTCTTTTAAATGTTTTTGGGGGGAGGGAAAGGACGGAAGTCGGTGTCTAGGGAAGGAGAAGAGGGAATCATTTGCTCCAGTCGTTATGGCATATACGCTTTCAATCATTTAGCTCTAGATTTGGATAGGCTTGCATTTGCAGCCAAGGAAACTAGTCTTAACATATTTGAGTTTTTGTATTCGTCTGCCACCCAATCCCATAGACACTACATACTGAGTTGGTCGATTAGCAGTAATGGCTTGTAAATCTGGAATATTCATCCCAGATTCAGAATGTTCAGGTATTAGCCTCTATGTTTTGAACCGTTCCATGATCTGTCCATCTTGATATACTTCAATTCTTTTATTTTATTCAACCTTGTAAACACACTGAATTCTTTCGATTCACTTACATCGACATTCATAAAATCACCAGGGTTAGCTTTTTGGGAGCAGAGGCATGCTTATTGGCAGGATCAGCAAGGAATGCTTATCATACCAAATACCGTGCAAGTTTTCATATCGAGCACTTATCATGTACCACTCTCCGGAAAGGTGTATTTGCAGTCGGTGCTGCTCTAACATTATTATCAATGATGGGTTCTATCCTGTATTACTGGTCCCATTCAAAGGCTGATACGGGTGGATGGGAAAGGCATAACAATGGAGGAGTTGGAATGACCACTTCAAGTTTTGCAGAAAATCAGCAGCATCAAAAGAGCAGTGGATTATAAAAAGTTGGCCTGAGTTCAATGAGATTTTTGCTAAAAGGTTGTGGAGTTGGTATGAAACTAACTGATATGAAGGGTCCTTACTCAGCTATGTATGTAATGCTTTTGGAAAGCAAAAGTTAGTGTATTATCTTGACTGTTTCCTTTTAACATTTGTTCTGTTAATTTTGCTGTCTTAATTTTTTTTCTTAAGCCCTTGTTGGTCCGGATTAAAATCAGATTTTAATCCAAGTCGAAATCAAACAATCAATATTAATCATATCTTTTATGGGTTTCATAACTTTTTAACTACACATTTCAAAAACTTCTATTACAATCTACTAAAAATTTAATTTTAATCTCCACCAAACACCCACCTAGTATTTTGAAAGCTCTGCAATTTCTGGAATCTGCACTTTCAGCTATTTTCTTTGTTTGTTGAGGCTCCGTTTGTAAATCAAATTTAAATTTAAATCAAAATCAATCATAAATTAACCATATTTTTCATGGATCGCATAGCTTTTCAACCACACATTTTAAAATATTCTATTACAATCTACTAAAAATTTAATTTTAATTTCCATTAAACATCCTCTAAATCTGTGCAACTTCTTTTTGGATAAGGTAACATTTCATTAACCCACGGTGAGTTTTGCAACAACATAGGACGCATAATGCGAGAAAGGATTAACTGATTGACAGTCACTCTTGTTATACTAATTATATGATTAATCAAATTTGTTGGTGTCAATCTGAAAATTCGCATTGGATCACTTGGAGGTTCACCTTGACTTGGTCAAAGAAGCCACACAAGACAACATGGGATGTCTATTCAAGACCATAAATACAAGTCGGTCCACAAGAGACGTAAACTGGAATGACATGATTGAAAATGTGTTCTCCTGGATGGGAGCTTCGCCCATAACAACCGATCAAAGGGAAATCATGGCTTAAGGTGGACGCCTATGGTTTAGGTATCATGATGATTTCATTACAACCGAACTCCTCAATCTATTAAATATCTTGAATAGGACAATGACACGCGACCTTAGTCAGACACTTTAATTTGACATTACTAGGACGGTAAGCTGAGTAACATTGACCTATATAAAGGGTGAAGGTCCAACAAGAAAGGCCAAACTGATCAACAAAATTAAACCCAAAATGTTTCATTTAGGTTACAAAGTTGACGTTCTTAGACCATCAACGTGTCACAGGTATATGTATAGGCCTTTTTATGGGTCTTATTTTAAGTGACCGTTATTTGTAAAATTATCTACTCATAAAAAAGATGTAATAGAATGCTCATTACATCTTCTCAAAACCTTTTATTTTGGAAAATTTTCAAGAAAATAATCCAGTTACAACTCTCCTACATTAATCCGTTGTATAAATTTTAAAATTTATTAATGCTTTTAGAAAATAGGAGTTCGCAAAATTTCTTAGAAGTTAGTACATGTACCATTATTTTGGTTGTTACTTACCAACTTTAACATATGCAGATTTGGTGTGAATTAGAATGGATAAAATCTGAAGTGGGAGAAATTTAGCTACATTGTTGGAGATATTTCGATGGTCGGACAAAAAATTTCATATAATATCAATATATAATATATTGAATGGCTTTTTTTTTTTTTTTTCAAAAGCAAAACTGATATTTTAAGATGAAAATTGAGACTTGATATTCAACAGGCTCAAATGAACAATTCAAACTAAAACTCAAGCTAGAAATCGAATTTCAAGATTTGATATTTTCTCAACAACGAACTATCATCTTGTAGGGCACATATATCATGGGTCGTTTAAACATGCATATTGTATTTGGGAACTGTGGTAGGACGGAAACGGATAATCTTTAACCAATATATGGTTGTCATTACAATAATCATGCCAAAGTTACAAACACATAACAGTACATCAAGAAACTAAAATCTCACTTTAACATTACATACTCATACTCCCCATACACGCTTTCCAAAGTTGCCTAATTGCTAATATTAATAATTAAAGAGAACATTAATTACTCATATTATATAGATAACTTATACCACGAGATGACAATACATCAACTGATATAACGCGACTGAATTTAATTAGCAACGAGGAACGGAGAGCACTTTTAGCGAGGCCGCGGCAGAATTTAGCATCTGGGAAATGGAGTGCCACAGGTGTTGGCAACTTTCCTGGCGTTGGGAGAGTTAATGAACTTCTGAAGATTAGGGTTCTTCATGTATTTGCATAGACAAGGCCTCTGCTCCTTTATTTTGGTGCAGCACACGGCGGTGGGAGTGGAAGCGGAGGTGATGGCGCTGGCGCATGGGCTCAGCTGCAGTGGGTTGCAGGTCACGGCGGCACTTGTTATCTGAGCTTCATACCCAAGAAGCAACACCAGTGCAACGCAGATAACCAAGCATGTTAGTTTAGAATTCATGTTTGTGTGTTTATGCGTAAGACAGAGAGAATAGAGAGAAAGAGAGAGATGTGATTTGTGAGGAATATTTGTTTGTCAATCTCAATTTATAGAGAAGTCAAGATGGCATAAAGTACAAGGTAAATTACTAGCGGTTCATTCTTCTTCCTTGTAAAGCAATAGTTGAACCATGCAACATTGCTCAAAATAATTTGCCATCTTACTTGACATAATGTCACGTGACAGTTTTTAAAAAACAATCAATTTTTTCATCCAATTAACTGCTTCCACCACTGCATCTGTCAAGTAGGTAAACAAAAAAAATCTGGCAAAGTGGCTTATTCCTTAGTTTCACAATATTGTTTTCTCAACTTTTGAGAGACGTTACCGAGATGCTTAATACGTTATTTAGACTGACCATTATATTATATAACTTGAATTATTTAGTATTGTGTTCGAAATATGTCACGAGAGTATGCTCTCTTTAATCTATTAGATCGCATATAGCCCCGGCTTGACAATCATACTTTTGAAAAATAGAATTTTCAATAGTGCATTTTAAGAGAATATGTGATTAAAAGTAGGGAAAAAAAAGTTTGAACTTATGCGAAGAATAATTTATTTGTGAATGTGGTTGAAAATGAGTATATAGAATTGAAAAATATATTTGTCAAACAGGGTCATAGCATAGCATATCATATCAGCTCGTAAGGTCCCATTGAAGTTCCCAAATAAAGGGAAAATAGAGCTATAAGTAGACTGGATCAAGTTTTAGTTAAAAAAAAAATCCAGAAAATTAATATTTCTGTGGACCACTTGATTTCTAAAGTAGATTAGTGAATTAATTTGATGGCACTACTACTCAATTTCTTTTTCCATTATACAAGAGTTTAATCATCGTTGCCTTGGTCACGCTTAGAACAGATAAGCTATCATGATCACGCGGACTAATGCACTATGCAAACCTAATTATGCCATACTAATGCCTTGCTAATCATTGGCACAATGTGGCCTCTGCTTTGCTTCACATTGTGATACTTTTATACTGGCCATGTTACCTGTATGGTAAATTAGCGATTAACGTTCAAGATACCATCAACACATCGTGCGAACGATTAGTCGCCTTTACAGGGGATTTCTATTAGTATTGAGCGAGTAATATTATTCATCTAGGATCTATATGACCATTGGTCTATACGATTGCAGGACCAATGCTATATTTTTCAATAAAATTAGAATGTTATATTCTAAATGAATAGTATTATTCTCGTGGAGATAAGAAAAATATGAGAAAAATGGTGTTATCCAAGAATGATTACGTGCACATCATATTTTGATTTTACTGGGGGGCCTCAATATGGATCATGCTATATTTCAATAATTTCAACTCTACAGTAGTTGACCTTTTCTTTATTCTCATTTCGGTGATGTGATGATTGATTCAAATAGTATAGCATGCGTACATGCAAATCATGACCTGTCATCTTTTTTTGACTTTCCCTATTGAAATAGTTTTTATTTTCTAATTGGCTGATCACCTTTTTTTGAGAGAGACCAGTCTTTCAATCATTAGTATTCCAAGTAAAATTGTCGTGCCACACAGAAATTGCAGTCTTGACAGCTAAAGATAGTCCCATCCTAATCGAATTCAGGTGAACTGTATTACGACTCAATCTATCCGAAGAAACAAGTCTCACCATTCAAGCCAATGAATTCACATCATCACGTGTTCGATAAAAAAATTTCACTGTTATTTATAGTTCTCTTCTGTTATTGAGGACATGAGATCAATTTTATTCACGTCAAGTTATTTGTGCTAAATAATAAGTCAACTATTAAAGTATATTGGAGTTGCTCTTAGTACTTTAATTGAAAGTCGAACTATCATTTAAGAAGTAGTCGAGCCTTTACACATGAAGCCGTATAAAAGTAGTCGAGCCCCTACACATGAAGCCGTATGACTTTTATCGAACCAAAAATAATCAAACTCGTGGATGATAAATGTCCCATTTGAAATTAATCTACATGAACTATATAAAGGTGCCAATTATTGAGAATTAATCACTTAAGAAGGCGTATTAAAAAACAATTTTCGGCACTCCCCAGCGGGAATAATAATAAAGAGAGAAGCATAATGAGTGTATAATCAGCGGATCTCTTTAACCAAAAGTAAAGATTTTCCCAAGGTCAAACCTACTACACCGGTCCTATTTTGTTATTAGACCTCGTTTAATCCATTTTTTAAAATATTTTTTTTTTTCAACCACACATTTCTTAATAAAATA